>JAQBSW010005878.1:0-22500 GCA_029291075.1 Eudiplozoon nipponicum
GTGTGCAGCGTGGTTATATGGTTGTGTGATTTGGGCCTTCAGACTTTTCATCAACGTGTGCTGGGTTTCGTAGCCGACATTCGTCTTCATTTACACATAATTACTACTGATGTCTGTAAGTGCTATTCGTTGAAACATTTACTAAAGCTCTATCAATTACGGTGGCTCCGCCTACAAACCTATTGCCCTACAGTACCGCCTGGACATTTGGGAAACCTTATATTGAAATGTGGCTTTTTTTGGGAGATTTTACTGAGAGTTTCTATTCAATTTTTTTACCTTGCCTAGTGTATTTTTGATTAAAATGTATGTGATATAATTTCTGTGTTTTGTAGGTTGGCTTCTTTATCCTTAATAGATTCACGTCTGCCTTAATCACCATTCTATCAAGGTTTATAGTTTTTCATGGCTTTGCAACAGTGAAATATGAATTTCTAAATGTTGGTGCTCTCTTTAAACACATTGGCGTCTCTCAAACAATGTTTCATTTGACTTTCTTTATAAAAATAAAATGTATAATATCATTAGGAAACATTTTTCAGCTGATTTTTTTAAATCAAGAAATTTGCAGTATAAACATAATCACATGATTAAAGCATTCATTTCATATAACATCGTAATTATTCATTAACTGTTATTGAGGTGTGTGTGTGTGTGTGTGTGTGTGTGTGTTTGCGTGCGTGCTTATAAAGAATCAATATCTGTTTGGTCATGTGAAGTGTAATTTTGCACCTATCACTTCTATTGTAGAGTTATAAGTAAAGTAATTTTTTTCATTTTTTACATATTTTTTATTACTTTTGTTAAAAGCGTTAGCCTACTATTCCTCTTGGACGTTAGGGATACCTTTAAATTGAATTGTGACTGCTGAAAACGAGGTTTGAAACTTGGTGGCATCGCGTTATGAATAGAGCATAGTTATTCCAGGCGTAGCTGAAGACTTGTTATCCAATTAAGTACAAGAAACTAACACTAATTTTTGCGACGTTATTATAAATGCAGTGAGTTTCTTAGATAAAAATTCAAAGAGAGAAATTTGCAAGATTTTGCGATAAAACTGTGAATTTCTATCTGACTCGCAAAACATCGATGTATCCAATAAACTATTAATTGATTTTGCGAGCGATGTTGACAATTATTCAAATCATGGTTGTGAGCTTTTTATAAAAACCAATCTCATTATATGTATATATGTCAGTATTGACAATTGATGGTAGCTTTGCTACATTTAGTGTATAAAACGAATAGTTGACGCATGCCAATGTTAGATGAAAATTACAGTTACGGAAATGCACACACACAAATACAAACAGTAGACCGATTTCGTCCCTATTGGGAACTGCTCCAGTACTGCAAAGAAGTTTGCTGTAGATAGTCCTCGAAGCAGGTTCCGAAGCAAATGTGTCATGGTTGGAGCCCTGTCAGCGGAAGAATTATCCAATTATTTGTGTAAAGACACTGGAAGTTTAAATACGATAATGAAAGGTACTTTGTGCAGACATTAAGCGCCTATTTTTAGTGGTACAATTGATTAATCATGCTATTATTTTCCTGAGTGCATTTTGTCCGATTTTGTATAAATTCTTATTCAATTCCTGCGTATTCGTCCTAACCCTGCCCATCGATGATGCACATTTTTAAACTTTTACAGCTCCTCCGAACGCTCTACTGACAGTTTAACGGAATCGACAGACAGCTCAGAAAGGTCAGAAACTGATAAAACCGTTCGACAATGTTGTTAGTGATTATTTCACATGCGCCAATTTCTTAAATGTAGAGGAACCCAGACATATGGGGACAAATATGCGCCTTCCAAGACGCGTTCATACGCACAAATAAATACGCCGACGCACTCATGCAAATTTCATTGCTTTGTGGTGTTCAATTAACAGATTTTAATTGTTTCAAATAATCATACTAGAACTGATTGCACACTCATTTGATTTCGCTTTATATTAGTTATTATTGGTCTTGTTTCAGCTATGTGTGTATGTATATATATATATATATATATATATATATATATATATATATATATATAGTAAGGGAGAGAGAGGGGGCTATGAGAATGATTATCTAATAGTTTGTAGTAACGTATTTTGCATCTGCTTTGGTGATTTGCATAACTTTCTATTCATATCTAAATTGTAGCCATTTTTAATCATATAATATGTCCTACATACCCGTAGCCTTAGACAAGTTGAACTTGATGACTGACGGCGCATAGCTTTTCGTAGCAACAATGTTAATATGATTCTAGACTGCGCTAATTATATGCAGCCATCTAGTTTTATGCTAGACCTCTAATTTGTCATTTCCCCACCAGAACGCTTAATGTCAAATCAATACAAGCACAGTCTTTTATGCTTCTTTAGCCACGCAGGAGGTGAAAAGCAGTGCTTTATATAATTAGCTAATCGTGTTGAAGAGTCAAAACGTCTTACATTTGTTTGCGGAGAGTCGGAATCTTATTTTTGCTCATGTTGTCAAAGGATTTAAAATGCAGCGCGTGAAGCATTTCCTAATTGTCCTTAAATCACCAAACATTGCGAGCTTTGTAGTTAGGAACTAAGCGCCTCATTACTTCTTACGAGATCACTATCGAAGCTCCTTTCCTTGAGAAATTGATGGTCACATGAGGTTCTTTTTGGAGTTGCTCAATTTCCGGTGGATGGCGTTTCATAAGGTACTGTATGAATTCGAGAATAGGTTTGTTCCAGCTGAGTGGGAAGGTTTTATCATTCATAAAACTTGTTACAAAGTCACTATTCTCAGTTATTATTCTAGTCGTATGTCCTCGTATCCAAAATAAATCGTGAACGGTCAAAGAAGCGAACCATGTAAAGTTTTAACCGGAAATTGGATGTCTGCATTTAGTTGGTTGGTCAGAATCATCGATTGATAATTTGTTACTAGGTGATGCGAAAGAAGCTATTACAAGCTATGTTTAGAGTTGTTCAGTAACTGTACGCTTGTTGCACCAGCTTATTGGCCTTTTTTCCTAGGATTAGCTTTCTTACTGGTCCTTTTGTATTGACCAGAGCCCTCAATAAGAATGTGTCATTGCTTCCATCATCTTTAACTAGACAATTGATATAGTCTTCACTGAGGAATTTCCAATGCATCTCAGAATGGAGAGTGTTTGTAGTGGCCTGTTTGATGAATTCGACTATGCTAACGATACCATGCTGTCAGTTGAAGAAGACGACAAGGAGTGCATTAACTGCGTCAAAAGTAGGGTGATGCGATTCCTTTACAAACTAAATGACAAGATTACGGACGATTATGGTCAATTTTGTCCCAATACCGGAAATTATGCATAATTATATACTGTCGCTAGCTAAACACGTATTCATCTGCCTTGGAAATCAGGCATTAACAGTTTGAACGGATTTTGTTGATATTTTCGTATGCATTATCTTGGTCTCATCTTCTTTTGAAAACTAACCAAACCGATCTGTAGTTGCCTTTCCATCTTCCATGTGTGTTATGTTGGGCATTTTTCGTCTCTCCGACAAGATGCTGGCACATTAGATGTAAAAACCATCTGCTGCCAACGTTAGATAGCATCTTAACTAGTTACCTCCTTTCATGTTTATTTAGATTAAAGTCAGTGAAACGTCACGAATCAGGCCTCCTAAATGTAGCCACTGTTCTTTGTACCATCACCGGTGCATCTTATTGAGGTACGCTCATCGCGCTTGCAAGCGCATTGTCTAAGTAGAGGTCCGGTGTTCTGGTTATTGAATAATAGTTTTCGTTTTGCCGGCCACTTCATTTTGTACAGTGATCTCTCTAACCAAAATGTGCTTGCATGGCAAATACTCAACAAGAACCGAGGGATTATATTGATACAGTAAACATGTGGCTGGTTAAATTTACTTAACAATCATGATATTTTTTAATCAACCGTGCCAAGTCCTAGAAATTCATTTATGTCAGATTTCTGTATGGAAACATTACATTTGTCAGCAACAGTTTGCTTGACCCTTCTCGTTGTTAAATCGTTATCTGTCTATTTATTGTGAATAGACTGTTAGGTGTAAACATATTAACCTTGATCCAAATTATGTGATCAACTTAATACTCTTGATCGTCTTCGTGGATACTTTGGGATAGATTTTTGACGCATTTCAATTACGTAGGTGGTTGATGTTATTTAAACCGTTAACACTTAATGCATTAGAAACAAATCAAGCTCCATCTATTTGCAGGTTTACACTTGTGGGCGCAAACTATCGGTGCATTTGACGAGTTAAGAGGCTGTTTCTTCAGTTCAACTATTTTATTTGGTGAGACTGGTATTTCGGGGTGTGAAAATTTGTTTCTAAAGATAATTATGGCTATTTTAATTTGCGTAAATTTCTAAAAAGTGATTATCGCATCAGTTTTGTGTGTATAATGTTATCGTATCTACCCATGTGCTCTCATAATTACTTTAGTTTTAAATAGCTTTTAACATAGTAATCAATGAATTTTTGCTAATCAGGCTAATTGATTTACAGGGATCTCGATGGCCGATCGTACATGGGCTAACGGGGCTATGGCGGTGGTGTCACCAGGGCGTGGTGGATTTCCGACCGGAAATCGGATCTCCTATAAAATACCACATGAGCCCGACGACGGCACCATGACTCGGCGTGTGTTCCCCGCCACAAAGGGGTTCAACAGCCACAGGATTACATGGACTCCTGGACAGTACCCCGTACTTCCGAATGGCGAATGAGCTCTCAACAGCTACCGGCAACCATGCAACTTACTGCTGCCTTGCAGACTGCGCTTGGATGTGCAAAGGCTAGAGGTGCGTCCTCGATCAAAAAGCCGAGTGGTGAGGGGACACCACTTGTACCAAATTCCCAAGAAACTTCATGAAAATGGAGCCGGCTTATCCTCCAAAAGGAGTAAGCCGCAGTAAAGTAAAGTAAAAGTAGTATCTCTGACCTCTTGAATTACGTATTTTAATTATTTTATACGTGCATGCAGCCACACTTACATAAATGAAGCTTCTTGCTTCATATAAAAATGGCTCTGGACGAACATTTGTCTGCAAGCTGAATGATCTAGACCTATCCAATGGACCCTCGATAATTACAACGATCATCAACGCCACATTACTTCTGCTGGCAGAACCATCAGAGCAATTATTCTCAAAACTTCCATGAGACAGATAGTTGTATGGCTGTTATGCTAGAAAATGTAGTTGTTTCGTTGTCGACTAGCTGAGGCCCACCATCCGCCAGGCGGAAAATTACTTTGGCCTTGTGCCGGACAGCTTTATATATTTTCGTCTGTGATTTCGATATCCCTGTGGAGCATTTATGTGATAGCTTTGAATTAAACGTGTTTCTGCATACTTTTTCACTTTAATGCTTGGTTTTGAATATTTGCATTCCTGGTGATTACGTGCTTTGATTATTCTTTTTAATAAGAACTGGTTTAAAACTATTCGTACGTTTTTAATTTTTTAGTCAAGTTCGACTAAATTCAATCACGAATCATGTTATTTTGTGATTTATAATTCGGCTTACATGCACTTTGCAACATGACGAAGTCTTCAGCAAAGCGCGGCTACGATCAGAATGGCCTGGCTCTAACCGCTCTTTGCGGGCATACCGACACTTGGTCGTCAAAATCGTGGCATAAAAGAATGAAAAATTGCGAAACTGGATTTATCAAAATTACCTGATCTTCGATTTGGCTATCACATTCCAGTATTTTTGTTTCGTGCAAATACTTTGGCGGCCGCTTTCTTCAGGTCACCCATCGTCACATGCTTTAAAACACAAACTATTGCTTGCTTCATTAGTTTGTTTTTGTAAATTTGTGATGATGGGTGAACTGAAGAAGGTGGCCGTTGAAATATTAAAAAAAACATATTCAGTCCTTGGAAGTCGTGGCGCTTCTCTACCATTTGCAATTTCCTTGCGAAATTTTAGCTTCTTTTCCAAAGGTTTGTGTTACAATAGGTACATATATGCAGCCGTGCTACTAATAATAATTCAGACATCGCGATAACTATTTCCCTTTATCTTGTTCACGCTGTTGCTGATTGTCTTTCAATACACCAAAGCTACAAAACCTCTTAGCTTCATAATAGAGCAAAAATAGACCATGGAGAGAATGCATATGAAAAATCAAACATGTGCGTATAAATTAATATTGATTAACTTTGTAAACACAAATTGATTAAAGAGGTTTTATCATTTCTGGTTATGTTACGTTTTGGTGCTGTTGTATTTTGCAACGAAATGAGCAGGGTCGTAAACAAAGTGACTGGAAATAATTACCTCAATAGCCGAAGTTTTAGTATGAGTGATTCTCGTTATGGTAGTAGCATTTTCTGTCGCAATGAACTAATGTATATGCAATTATGTCTTAGGCATTGTGTCTGGTAAAAATTTCTTTAAATAGGACCTGAAGGATATGCCAAAGTCGGCATGAACAATTGATGTACTCGAATGCATATACGCCTTTCGTGCTTACTGGCGACTCATCAGTAAGAGGAGACGTTGCGTCACAAGCCTTTTACATATTTGGTCATGAAATGGCGGACTTTTGGTCAATGCACACTCCCATACAAATGTGTGGTAAAGCATTAGTTCTCTCAATTTTATATTAAGTTTTCGGCAATACTTGCTGAGCTTGGAAAGAGTACTAAAACTGCTTTCGAAAATAGACAAAATCTGATCAAGATTGAGAATAATTCCAATTCTGAGCGCGTGCTTCTCTAGTAAAGCATTATATTCTGGTCTCGTAATAATCATGACATAATTCAACATATAATGCAATATTTATATATTCTTCATTTCCAAAACTAATATGTACGTCTATGGCATTGCGCAACTATTAACAAGCTAGTTCACGTAGAACTAGAAGAATATGCCAAAATCAGCATGAACAAAAGTATAATCTTATGTATACATGATTTTCGTGCACTATAAATGCGGCCATGAAATGCCAAATCATTGTTTCGTAAAGCATCAATTTTGGAAATACGAGTCCAACGCGAAAAGTTGAATTTTAAACTACATTTCTTCATTGTTTACAAACATGATTTTTTAATTTAAAATTTTATGTTTTTAATAGGGTTCGTGTTTTTAATCTAGATTATTTATTTTTACCAATTTTAATAGAGTTGGCTCTGTTAAAAGCACATTTCATCGTCATGTTTTAAGGCAATTGTAGTAGTGCAGATAAACAAGTTCAATCGGTGTGTAATAGTTCAGATGCATAGCTGATTGAGTGTCAGACTGGTTGATTTCATTTGATGTAAAATTTATCGGCTTTATCTAAACACCATGTTTAATTATTTGCCTATTTAGCCTTCTTTTCTGTATATATATATATATATATATATATATATATATATATATATAAAATTCAGTCCATTAATACAAGAATGACCAGATCTCAGACATCGCTCCAATAAAACGAGAAAGACCTTTACACGAAAACAGACACATACGCATATACACTTACTAATCAGCCCAAACAAGAAGTAGAATTTAAATCGTGTCAGGCTACTTTCCACCCACATAATCAAATGTAATCCCAGGATTACTATAATCAATGTTGCGATCTTGATATAAGCACCTGATCCATTAAGTACACACATTTGTCAATAGACTAAGAATTGTGTAGTGTAGAAAAGGCAATTCATCTAGTAGACTGGTTCCGTCCTTATTGAGAACTCATCACGTACAGGACAGAATTTGCCGCGGACAGGGCTCGAACCTGGGCACGTCTTCTTCGCAATCTGTTGCTCTAACCACCGAGCCACCCTAATAACACTGGAAATAGATTCAACGCAACAATTATGAAGTTATTGGTATTGTATGCGTGGTAGCGAATCAAGTAATCGTCTGTTAGGAATTGATGATTAATCTTCGTTGAGAGGAACAACAACACAATTCTGTTGAATGGAATTGTTTATATGGGAAGATATTAACCTGTTATTCTTTGTGTTGATTTGATGACGTTGATATGTGGAGATGCAGTAGCATCTTGGTGGTGGGTATTGGAAAATTTGTACTCGGCAGTGCAGCGAATACCCATTTGCCTTGAATTTAATATGTCTTCGTTAAGAAGATAAAGGAGCAGCAAGACAATCATGGTTGTTTGTATTTGTGAACGTAGATGAAGCTAATTATCCGCTGAAGCAAATAGCTGTGCGCCGAATTGTGTTAAAGTGAAATTTCGTGCGAAGAATCTAGTAGAATACTAACCATTGGTGCTATATGCTTTGCGACTGGTGACAATTTACTTGGTGTCGGACAATGAGGACGGCTAACCAGAATGGTCAACGGAGGAGAGCCATGATTTAGCTCTACCGCACACTACGGCGAGACAGCTTTCTTTGCCAATGAAGAGGAAGGTGCTGTTGTGCAGCTAGATGGTGACTGTCCGGCTAAATCAGTGTATAGTTATTCAGATGCCTACCTGACTGATTGACAGAATGGATGATCATTTTCCTGTAGAATTTATTGGCTTTACTTAAACGCCCATTGTTTAATATTTTGCCTAATTTGCTTTAGATATATGCGTAGTTTTCGTGTTCTTGTTGATTGAACGCACATAAAAGCTTTTTCGTTGAATTTTTTGAGTGCTATTGGATTTGTATTTTATTTTTGCCACTACAGCCGCCTTTCTTTATGTATGCTAATCTGCTGGTAAAATCAGTTCTAACGATTTTTTGTCAAATTAGGTGTGCGATTTGGTATTGGATATTATATTTACTGAATTTTAGAGTGCGCAGTTCACTTTGTTGTTCTCTTTTCAGGCTCTATTGGTTTGTAATTTCAGCTGTTGCCATAGTTAACTTATATTTTGAAGTTCTCTGTTCGTATGCGGCTTAATTTATTCACCGCACTAAGAGTGCACAGTTTAGTGATCTTGTGTAACCCACTCATAATTGAATGTTTTCACAGACAAGCATTATTTCCTTAATGCTGACGCATTTATTCCGTTTCCGTCTGTCCAACGGTTACTTAGCACTTGTGCCTCTTGTGAGCACCCATTAAGGATTTTTTATAACGTTTATATATTTCGTCTCGTTGGACAAACTAATGTTTGCATTGCTTATTTTACGTACTACAAGTTTATTTAAAAGCATTTTGTTACCGGCTCTGTGTTGAATTGGAGGTAATACTGGCTCAATGTTGCTGCATAGTTGTCAGAAACGTCATGCCCGAACAATGAAGGATTTTCTATCGGACCGATCGAAGACCAAAAAATATATCATTAAATGAATTTAGCGTGTGATCCCGATTGCTATGCTCTGCTTCTATGGCATCAATGTCGCCAATAACGTTAATTGTTTCCGCAGCTAGTGCATTTTAGCAGGAGACGGATGAAAGTTATCGACAAAGTGTATTGGAGCATATAGAGCTTCGGCGAGAGAGGCACACATTTCGGAATTTCTGCTTACTAACAAGTCGAAGCAGAGCTCAAATGTATATTATGTCAAGTTAATTGATAAATAGAGTGTGTTTGTATTTGCGATTTCATTAAGTCAACTTAATTGTTTCTTGGTGAATTTTTTTCTGGTTTAGTTGACTAATGTTTAGGTAATTTTTATCACTCAAAGTAAAAGCTCACTTTACCATGTTCACTGAATGAGCGAGATGACATGCTGGCTTACGCCATTTATTCGCATGTGAGCTGATTTATGCATGGTTTCATCGGCTTGAGTATAGGATGTCCAAAGCTGTTACTTAAGCGTACTTTAAATATCAATATCAACCAACGTACTCACTGGTGTCTGCACTTGAGGCGACATTCGTGAATTACATACCGGCAACATAAAAGCAAATTTTCAGTTAAGCACTTTATAGTATTAATAATGATCGTTAGCCCAACAATTGGTCAATTCTGATTAAAAATTTTATTTTTTCGGCAGTTATTGATTGCGCGGGTGGTGAGTACAATGAATTCAATCAAGGTTGCAAGCCCGACATAAGCACCAATCCCATTATATTTAGATTTGTCAGTATAAACTAAGCAGTGTATGAGGTAGCAAGAGCAATTCATTCAGTAGTCCAATTTCTTCCTTATTGGGAACTCTTCAAGTACTGTCACGAATTTGCCGCGGACAGGACTCGAACCTGGACCCGTTTGCTTCGGAGTCCTTGACTATCCACTGCGCCAGCTTGCCGCACAATACACGCCATCTTCAGTTTTTTATCAACTTATGCTTTTTTAATAGACTTTAATTCCAGTTAAACCTTATGTACTGTGCTGCATTGTGACGTAGTGGATGAAGTCACGGACTCCGAAGAAAACGTGCCAAATTCCGAGCCCTATCCGAGGCAAATTTCTGAACAGTAATTAATGTGTCTCCAACGAGGATGAATTCGGTTTATTGTATAAATTTCCTTTTTACCATAAAGAACGCTTTTTTATATAATTGGATTGGTGGTTACCGCAAGTTCGCAACCTTTATTTAAATAATCTTGTTTATTAAAGAATGTTCTAAATGTCTTTAATGCACATAATCGTTTAGATGAAGTTCAATCCAACTATGATATTTTTGATTGGGTAGACAGATTTTGACTGTTATCTATTACAGTATTATGGCTCCTTCTTGTTATGGCTTATGACTTGAAAAGATTTTGGCAATTTGCATAGGGGTAAGCTACTTTAATAAAGGTTTGCACCTCGAACCAGGCAATCCTGTAAATCTCATGACGAAATGCAGCATTTAATTTACTAAATTTTAAATTGCAAATATAAACTGTCTCTTCACAACCAACAGTTTCACAAAGAACCGATTGATCCCAATTTCCCTGTTCGTATCTTTTTTGTCTTCGATCGGGCTTCATGTGTATTCGTCTCTATCTTCCTAAGGCCTCAACATCGTTCATACTAACCATTGGAGATGCAGTTCTATCCAATCTTTGTTTACCGTTTACGTTTCGGAACGCGATTTCCCGTTCCTTCATCAGGCCATTAGTCACACCACATTTGCTTAAATCAGCTTTTGTGATTATTTTGCTGTGTATATATGGGACTATTGGCCTAATGATGGAACGGGAAATCGCGATCCGAAACGTAGCTGGTAAACAAAGATTGGATAGAACCGCATTTCCAATTGTTAGTATGAACGATGTTGAAGCCTTCGGAAGAAAGCGAAGAATACACACCCAAGCCGATCGAAGACAAAACAGATACGTACGCGTACGCAAAACGCGGCATTGAAGAATATGAAGCTGACATTCCTCAAAAATTCAAAAAATGCCAATTTACAAGTGGATATGTATCTTTCAGGAATTAGTACAACTATCAACAAGAATAATATTTCGACGGTTTTTAAAGGGTGGTTGAATTTTATTGATTTAAAATATTTTTTCCTCAGAACTGATTCTACATTTCCTGTTGAAAATAGGACCGCATCAGAACAGTGCATAAGCATGTAAGCACTGATGTTTTGCCGTCGCATAACTATGAAATATATTCAGTTAGGTGTTTAATGTCCATTCCACGTGTAGAGTGGTGAAGTAATAATAAGTTTCTCTAATCCTAGCGAAGTCTGTCATCCATGGTGGATGAACACCATCTTCCAAATGCAGGTAAACTTTGCCCGCCACGTTGGACATGCTTTCTCTCATTTCGCCACTACCTATCTAAAATTTGGTGCTGATGGCGCTGTAAATCCGAATTCGAGGCTTCAAATAATATGGAATGACTGTTTCCTAATTTTATAGCCGAGACTAATGCTACGTCTGTCAGTGCGCACGGCCTTCTCATTCACAAACCGACAATTTCTGGAAATAGTCCACAAATTCATATATTGCTTAGTCATGAAGTATCTATTAACAAAGAGAAACGGTCGCGCTATGATTGTGGTTTAGAAAGATCTATATATCAGATAATGTATTAAGGATTATTGAAAATGCCCATCAATCACAAAGAAATTTTATAAGCTTATGGGTTGTAGAATAAGCAAATAATCATAGACTTTAGAACTTAAATTAATAAAAGCAGGTCTTAAATTTGACAGTCTGGAAGTGGCATCCACGTATAAAATTTTCCCTTTATCTAAATGGCTGGATCTTTTCTGTATTTCCTTGATATTTATCCCACACTACTAGACTGAAGTTAAGCGTTGATTAGTGTTATTGTGGAAAGGATGACTATATTAATGTCTTATCAGATGGGTGCACTCTATTTATGGTATGGAAAAAGACAAAATAAATCACGATTTATTAATGCCAAATTAACTAATTTTGTAATTTGTGGGAAGGCGATATTTATCGAATATCTACTGTCGCGTACTTCTTACCTTTAAGTCAAATCATCCGTAACAAACAAAAATCAATAATAGCTGTTATGAAACACAAGATTTTCGAACAAAGCATGCTTTAAAAAATATTCAGAGCTAATTGTTACCCTCTTAATTTAGTAGATACAACAATTTGAATAATTGCTATTAACTTCAATTCAAAATTAAAGCTCTAAAGCTAAATAAGATTAAGTACAATCGGAGGTGGTATTTTGTTAATGAACTCGTAAATAAATTTAAAAATTTAATTTAATAGCAAAAAAGTACAGTAGTCATGCCTTAGGCTCTTAACGAGATTCTAGAACAAGACCAATATCGGCGTGTACACGTCAGAGAACATCTAAAGACGGTGGTGACTTGAAACTTCCACTCGGAGGTTGATTATTGCTTTTGTTCATGCTGATTTCTGCATGTCCTTCTAGTCTTATTTGAGCCACGCTGTGCATGAATACCAGAAGAACTACCGTTAACTGTTAATTCCACTATGCAGTCATTTCATGTACTAATAAGAGGACTGTGAAACTGCTTGCTTGAATAACATTATTTCATCGATCGTGCATGCCTAATTTTTCGTTATTTATTATTCATTATATTTCTTGACATTGAACTTTTGTTTTTCAGTATTTTTCATTTCATTTAGCTAAATATCAAATAAAAGACCGATCTGTAAACATTTAACCGATAAATGTTATAATTCAATGTACAGACACATATGTTTAGTGGAGAATCATCAGTAGAAGCTGGCACTACGCCCTAAAACATTTAAATATTTGACGAATAAACGGAGAAGATTGAATCGTCAAACATACCCAAATTTTTTGACTAGCTATATAGTGGGCTTATGGCGCAATGCCGACTCCTACGAATGAACCGCCAATATGTACCAACAAGTGTACGTGTGTTTATAACATTTGTTCATGCTAACTTTGATCCTATATCCTGGTTGCATTCTAAATAATTTGTCAGTAGGCATGCAAAAGCTAGAGCATAATTCTAAAGATTGTGGCTTAATAATATAAATATGAAAAGTTATTAAAACGTTTTGAACACGTCTGAAAGCAGTAAGAAGTATTGCTCACATCGACAACAAATTAACGTCTATTTTTATTATCTTTATCAACCTGCCATTTTTTTAAATCCTGATTTAAAGACAAACCTCAGTTATATGCCCCCAGCCTAGATTTGTACCACAGGGTCAGCAGTTAGATCGACAACTTTTCAAAGCCAGTCAAATGCCGGATAAACACCGCGTGATTCGTGACTTCGTCAGAGATATTTTCAATCAGCACATTACGGAGGCGCTCAAGGTAATATTTCGCCATCATTTTGGTAACATATGTAGTACGCAGAACTGATTAAAGATTCTAATACAAATGACCATTTTTTCTCTTTTTTGTGGATTAGTCAGGCTAGCCGTGACGTGAGGATCTTAAACAGATGTACAACGAATTCTCAAGATGCCTCATGTGTCTATGTTAAAGGAAACGCTTTAAGGTCCCCAAAAGAAGTAGCTTAATGCTTAACTATTTTACGAACATAAATCTCCACTCGCCTAGAAAAATTGGTGATGTTTTCTAGTGACTTAAAGGAGCTTTTTGTTTATATGTTGGTTCCATTAACGAAGATATGTTTGGCACAGGAGGCACAGAGAATTAAAGAACTGTGTGTGAGACTGTATTTATCCAGAAATAGACGTTATGTGAAATTTTCTGTGTCTCCATATTTTGTCAAATAAAAAATATAACAATGAATGAAAATATCAAATTAACATTCGTATTTAATAAAATCAAAGTAAGTTATACAAATTAACTCACTGTGAGTTTGGTAAGCTTAACTTTAAATTCTTCATTTGGAAGAGATTAAACTCCATTAATGTCAAGCTTGCTTAATTTATGCGAGACATGCAATGCCAAAAATTATGCGTATTTTAAATATGGCGTTTATTGTGAGCAGGAACTATTGTACTGATATAAATTTAATTCTTATTTTTTTAAGCAGTCGAAACTACTGTACCTTAATCTATGAAATATAATCGACAAAATATTATTAAATAACACAAAAATTGTTGTTGGTGTCACTTAATATTATTACAATTCATGCCACATTATGATAGAAATGCACCTTTTCCTCTATTTCCTCAGTTTAAAACAGATTGCGGTAGCTAGTTTGCCCCAATGCAGTCGTCTTGAAAAGGGTCTTTAGTTATTTGTTAAGATTGATTTGGTTTCTTCACTGAAACCTTCGCGGACTTGACGAGTCAGCTTCCAGTCCATTGGTCGCGTGATGGCGAGATTCTTTACTATGAAGAAGGTGGTTATTTTGAGTCTTGGATTGGAACGGAAGTTAAATGACGTTCAAAATGTTAAATCTGGAAATTAAATTCCTTAAACATAAATTTCGATGGAGGATTAGCACCTCGTTGACTCTGAAACGTTTGTAGAAATTCAGCGAAGTTCACGCGTGAGGATCTAGCTGATCGCTCTTAGTACTGCTGTAGTGTTCGTCAAGCGAGAATAATAAAATGGACAAGCAAATTGTTATTCCTGAGAATTAAATGCTTCGTTAAAAATATACGACCAATAAATTTGATATGAAATTATCAATATTTAAATGTGTGCGCGTGTGTTTGTTTTGTTATTGCGCTACAGCGACGCAATACTATCCGTCAAGATCTTCGCATTCAGGCTATTCGGCGTTTGTTCGTTGACGAATTACTCGCTCAACTGATTCCACCAACTAATCTGTCAGATGCCTGTGAGGTGTTTGCTTCCACAAAACCGCGCATGACGTCAGTCACAGACGAAGTTGCTGCTTCCGCTAATTCGTCAATGACAGTGAGTATTCGTTTTTCCCTTGAGTTTTGTGCTTGTGTTACTGAAATTTGGCAAATCTCATTCATCATCAATGTAAATTGAGAACTGCATTGTGCATTGAATCAGAACTTTATTGTAAAACATTTTTATACAAAAAATTTGTACGTTTTGGCTAACCTAATTGGAATTGCTCATTAGCAAGTTTGTGTATTATTGCCTTAATCTCAATTTTTTAAAATCAGGTTTTCCAGCTTGAGAT
The DNA here is from genome assembly GCA_029291075.1 of Eudiplozoon nipponicum. Lineage (NCBI taxonomy): Eukaryota > Metazoa > Platyhelminthes > Monogenea > Mazocraeidea > Diplozoidae > Eudiplozoon > Eudiplozoon nipponicum. The sequence continues at coordinate 15,353 of JAQBSW010005878.1, forward strand.
AAACACAAATATAAAAATAAATTAGGAGATATTGAAGTACTGAGTAATTCAGTATCTCCTCATTTATTTTCTGATTATCCTATAATTTCATCCTTGGCTACTTGTTATCTTATTGTATCTATTAGCTTAGGTTCTTTTGGTACTGTAGCGCCTTTTAACAAACATTTACGTTTAAATACTGTTTGTTGCGAAGAGCTAATATATATGCAAGTATGTATTAGGTTTTGCGAACCTAGTAACAAATTAGTTCAGTTGTGACCAGAAGGATAAACCAAAGGCAGCATGAACGGAAATTATAATCTCATTCACCAGTAAGCACGAAACGAATGTGAATGAGATTATACTTTCCGTTCATGCTGCCTTTGGTTTATCCTTCTGGTCTGAACTAATTTGTTACTAGGTTCGCAAAACCTAATACATACAAACATTTACGTTTGTCGGAGGAATAAAGGCAGCTTTTCTTTGCATTATTTCTATTATCTTTCCTTAGCAGGCAATTTTCAAAATTTTGGAACCCTTTTTATATTTATTTAAACTTTCTATCCTATTGAAACACTTCATCCTTATCTAATTTAACTTTTTCTAGCTCTTAATTATTTAGGAAACTAAGTGCGAAAATGGATCATTCGTGTGCAAATAGGATTTGAAATTTGTCATATTAATTTCATTTGAATGAGTGATAAACGTGCCGTTAATTATATGTAACATTATTTCTCAGTCTTAAAAAACGCCTGCACACATACACACACACAGGCGTGGCATACACTTACGTAGTGAATCGTCAGATGCTGTTAAATCGCTGTTATTTCTTTGGGATAAATTTACACGTGCAGTAATTGATTACCTCTCAATCCAAAACAGACGGGAACACATACACACAGTTATGGCGTACACATGCAGACACATACACAAACAAATTTTACATAAACTTACCTAGTGAAAAGACAGTCAGTCACAAGTGAATGTGTAGCATCAGCTTATTGTAATTGTTTTGATATTTCAGCGAATTTTTCATTACACCTATTGTCACAAGTTTTAAAATACAAACGAATTCGGCTTACACATCCATTTCAGCCTGGTGAAATCTTCGTCGAACCTGGACTACGATCGGGATGGCCTATTTATAACCGCTCTCAGCATGAACATCGTCACTTGGGACGACAAGTTTTAAAAAACAAACGAATTCGGCTTACACATCCATTTCGGCCTGGTGTAAACTTCATCGAACCTGGACTACGATCGGGATGGCCTATTTATAACCGCTCTCAGCATGCACATCATCACTTAATCGCCAAAATCGTGGCTTAAAATAATGCAAAATTTGGAAACTGAAGTTAGCTAAATTACTTCATCTGTTTTTTGACTTTCACGGGGTGCGTTTCAGTTGCTTTTTTTCTTGAAAATATTTCATCGGTCATTGGCGCCTGCATTCTTCAGTTCACCCAGCAGCACAAGATTTAAAATAAAAGCTAATGCTTGCTTCAGTGGTTTGTTTTTTAGAACATGTGTTGAACTGAAGAAGGCGACCGCCAAGAGTCGCAGAAATATCTTCAAGAAACAAAATAACAGGAATTCGGCCTGTGTTATTCAAAACACTGATCAGGTTATTTAGATAATTGCGGTTTCGCAATTTTTCATTCAGTTTATTCTGAACGGGGGTTGAGCACTTATTTCCTCTTGACTTCTCTCTCTCTGTCTATGTTGGTGAAATTCTGCGTTCTATTGTTCACGTCTTTCTGTCGATTCAAAGTCCGTAATATTTTTCAGTTGAATCTGTTTAAAATTCATTTACAGAGCTTCAGATCAAAACTAAGATACCTTAATATATGCAATTATAAATAACGTCTTTGTAATATAAGTTTTCTTAGTCAGCCAACTGCTTCATGTGTAACTTCTGAAATGCCAAAGATTCAATGTTTTATTTTCAACTTTAAACGACTTTTATATATGGGAAGAAATAAATTCGACACGCTTACAAAAGTAAAAATACACTCTTAAGAGTTAACTATGTCTGGTGCTAACTTGGAGTTTAGAATCAAACTGTTAAATTGTTTAATCGTTTCTTGAATGTTTTTTATTTTTTTTACGATGGGTGTGTGGTCACAACGAAGAAAACCAAAACATGTTTTTGCTAGGCAACCGATAATGTTAGACTTTACTGCAGTGAATGTCATTCTTTTGACCTTGTGATAAAGCGATTGACTACAAAGTGGTTTATCGCTGGTTTGAGCATTACTGACAAACACGGTTAAATATGGTTGAGCGCCCACCAAAATGGGCAATTTGGTAATCATTTATGGCCCACACACAGTTATAAATGCAATAGTTATGTATCAGTGAAAAGTCAGTATTTTCGCTGCTGACACTGCTGTGTCGTCTGTCTGTCAATGATAGCGGTATATAATTAAACAAACATTGGTTGTGCAGGAGGTGACAACAATTACTATAATCAAGGTTGTGATCTTGATATAAACATCTGACGCATTAATTACTTACATGTCAGTATCAACTAAGCATTGTATAGTGTAGAAAAGGCACTTCATCCAATAGATCGGTTTCGTCCTTATTGGGAACTCATCATGTACTGGCCAGTATTTGCCGCGGACAGGACTCGAGCCTGGGCACGTCTGCTTCGGAATCTGGTGCCCTAACCACTGAGCCACCCTGCCGGTCACTACACACAATTTTCAGTTATATACTAACTAATGTAATTCGGTTAGACTTGTTTCATTTAGGTGGAGCTCATATGGCATTCATTTAGATCATAAGTTCCAACTAACCATCCCCAGTCTGTCATTACAGAACAGACATCACACTAAATGGGGAAGGGGTATTGAAATTAATATTTATATAATTAACAAAACATTGGATTCGCGGGCAGTGATAACAATTACCTTTAATCAAGGTTGCGATCTTTATATAAAAACCTGACCCATTAAGTACATTCATTTATCAGTATAAACTAAGAATTTTATAGTGTAGATAAGGTAATTCATCCAGTAAACCGAATTCGTCCTAATTGGGAACTCATCGGGCACTGGCCAGAATTTGCCGCAGACAGGGCTCGAACCTGGGCACATCTGCTTCGGAATCTGGTACTCTAAACACTGAGCCATCCTACCAGACTCTACACACAATTTTCAGATATACTTTAACTAATGTAACTCGGTTAGTCTTTTTTATTTTAGATGGGGCTCATATGGCCTCTATTTAGACCCAAAGTTCCAACTGGATGAATTGCCTTTTCTGCACTATACAATTCTTATTATCTACTGACAAATGTATGTACTTAATTGGTCAGGTGTTTATATTAAGATCGCAACCTTGATTATAGTAATAAGAACGCTATTTGTGGAAATTTGAAGTTTTCGTTTGCTAGAGAGCAATTGTGTACATCGAACTAGTGTTTTAAACAGTTGTGCCAGCAACTTTTGCATGGCGTTCACCAGCGTTCACTCGGTTCTACTCTTTGAAGGTGTAGGTGTAGTATGCAAAACAAATAATTTTTAAGCATATGCTGTAAATTTACAGCATAAAATTAAATACGCTAACAGCTCCAAGAATGGTTAAGATGCTCCCTCTGTTTTTACTTTTCATAACAATTCTGCATATTTGTCTTCAAAGTTTCCTTGACATTTTTGCGTTTAAATGTTGCATATAAGCTACTGTATCGAAACTGAGAGTCAGGAATACTATTTAATTCATTGTTGCGCTAATAGGCTTCCAAATTTATTTTATTTCCAGAATACCCGCGCAATAATGTAAGAAGATGCCCGCATAAATAGTAAAATCACGCACACAGAGAGACAGATACACTGACACATCTATTCAGGTAAACATAGAATTACACAATAACAACATACTCTAGTAAGTTAAAGAAATGCTTGAAATGTATTTTAGAATAACCTGATTATTAAAAATCAAATTCTGCGATGATGTGTAACCCTCTGTCATTTATAACTTTTGATAACGCACTGAACTACACCTGCTTTTAACTAACCAGCGTTACTGCCTTAACCAACCATGTTTAATCTTTAAAGCACGTGAATTCACTTCTCTAATACTCGGTGAATTCAACAGATTTCAAACTCTGACCAGTTATTGCCTTTAAAAGATGAATTCGGTTGCGCAGTGCTGTTCTTCTTGTTGTGGATTTGACCGCATTTTTCTTGTGCGGGACAATTGATAGCACTCATAGGTCGGTAAAATCTTGAATTTTCCTCATTTTGAGGAGATGTAATTTTTGGCAGATTTGCCACAAGTTGTGTTTTACTCCTGTGCGTATTGTGTCAACCCTGAAGATGAGCCTGGAAATTCGGGCTCGAAAATTAGGAAGAAGAACAATGGAAAATCTTGTTCCAACGTCATTTTCAGACAATCAGCTAATTGAAGGCTTAAAGAAGAAGGGACAAGTGAGAACCCATCAATTGAGGCCAAAAATTACATCACCTGAAAATGATGAAAATTCAAGATTTTACCGACCTATGAGTGCTATCAATTGTCCCGCACAATAAAAATGCAGTCAGATCCACAACAGTTATTGCCTTCTTAAATTTGGGTACTATATAGTTAGTAATTGGCAGTCGTGTGTCGTTAATACATAAAAAATAGGCTTTTATGACGTTTTCCCATCTTATACGGTCCGTAGGCTAGCCCCGTTTTCACTACCTTTGTGTACTATCTCAGCGGTTGCTTCTCTCATTTCATCTTTCGTGTTCCCTATTCGATAAAGGACGCTTTTACTTTTATGAGTCCTGTTTTGGAAATTCCCATGAGCAAATTCGCTTCTATCTCTTAGGTGTGTTGTCACATGTATTTGAAGATGCTTTTATGTGTGCGATCAAAATGTATCGTGTTTTAGAATATCCTATTTAATCTGCGCACACACTTTATTGCACAATGAGCCATGTGTCGCCCGAGTATGCTAACTAATGATGTCGGTATGGACAGGAATGTTAATTCAACACTGCAATTCTGATTATAACTAGCCGAACCGCCAACTGTATAATGACATTTGTCACGTCCAAGTGGTATGTAGCCAACACAGCTGTTTATGGCCATATTTTTGTTTTAAAAGTCTCTTTCACTTGTTAATTTGTAGAAAAAAGTTACTGCTGGTACTACTGTGTTGATTCCAACTGCCTGTTCTGACGAGGACGACGTGGATGAAGATGATGATGAGGATGACTATAAAGCAGATAGTGATGTTGTTGACGATGACAATGCGGAGGCGGGAGATAAGCATAATGTTGACAACGTTGACACGTCAGACACGTCGTCTGCGCCTTCAAGGCGTCGAGTTAATGGCAGGAAAACAGTAGCAGCACAGAACTATCAACACCGCGTAGGCGCCGCTACTTTATCTGGCAATGTTACCGTTCAGTCATCGCAAAGACTGCCAACTACCAATAGTGGGGCTGTTTTTACAACTGGTAATGGTCTGAAAAATGGACTGGCTCCAAGCAGTAGCAATGTTAATGCCTCTTACACTGGCTTCAATTTGATGGATAGATTTTTGACCCTAGCTCCTGCTACAAATACAAGTGGCCAAGACGCAACTTCGGTACGTTTAATTACTAAGTGTATCCTTAGCTATTCCACTTCTTACTCCATTGTGATTGACTCCATAAGAAGGAATGCCAGCTTTTGATGGTCTCAGACCATGCTGTCCCCTGACAAACATGTAAGCCATAAAGTATTGTAGGAATATTTTCATAGTTTTATCTACAGTACTATTTGGCTTTTTGGCTACACCTGTGATCGTTGCTTGGTTTTTTTTAGAGAGCGGAAAGATGATTTTCCACCGAGGTTTTCATCTAGAGCCGTTTTCACCTTTAGATATCCCCACCAGGCGGTGGAAGATTTACATTATGTTCTTTCTCTCTCCAATGGGTTTTCACCAAATGTAGCCGAACAACATCTGTTCAAAACATACGGATTTTAGACACCGTTCAATCTCATTTTCCCTTCTGCTATAGACATAGAAGGTAGACTTTTGATGCCACAGTCCCATGCTATAGCTTTTTTAAATTTCTCGATACAAAAGCTGGATTATCCTGAGGCTGTGTAGACCTAATGAGCCCATGACCTTAGATAAAAGAATTTTGTTTCAGGTGCATTGATTTGAATTTAACCCTTTAAAATAAGACAAGTATTCCTTCTTAAATTGGATATTTTTTCTCGCAACTGGCATAGCCTGAATCATATTGCGCCTGGTATATTTGAATATATACTACGAATGTCGAAACATAAATTTCACTTTAGTGGCTGGTTTCGTTCTTGCTACAAATTCGTCATCTTGTCTTTCTACTTTTGAAGAGGCTGTTGGTCTTTGCTATGACTTATTTTATGGTTTATTTTAAAAAAAAGCTGATCTCAACTTACACCGCACTAGGAGTAAACTCCAAGTCAGTATAGTGTATCAAACGTGAGTGCTTCTTTTAAGTGATTACTGCAGAGACAAACTATAGCTTGAAACGTAAGTGATTCACAGTTATTTAATTTTAATAGGTTTCTCTAATCAAGCATAAAAATTAAATACTAAATTAAATTTCTGCGTAATTCCTTTTGTGAATAAGGATTCCCAAATTCATAGGCGTCAGTCAGTATCAATTCTTGTTACTATAATAGAGAAGAGTATCAGTATAGGTTTGAGTTCTAAATGAAACTACTTATTTCAAGTAATGCGTTGCTTCCTTGGCCTACAGAACGGCTTGTTATATTCTTATCTTCACGCTCGTATGTATAAAGTAAGCATTGTTAAAGGTAACAATAACAGTTCATTTAATAGACCGGTTTCGTCTTGAATGGGAACTAGTCAAATACTATACAGAATTTGTCGTGAACGTGGATCTAACCGGGACGCGAACCGGGCCACATTTTCTTTGGACTCGCGGATTATCAGCGGCGCATAATAAAAGCAATCTTGAGTTATATACTAACTTAGTTTTTGGTTAGCTTTTCCTTAATATGTTGATGTTGGTATTGCCAATTATGTATAGAATGATGACACAAACGGGTATTTATTCAAATATTTGTGGATTGCAGGAAACTGTTTGAACATAAGTATATAGATCATTTTTTAAATTTTGTCTAATAGTGTGTTGTGAATCGTTACTAAGGTGACCGAACTCGGTCATCGAGGTATT
>JAQBSW010005878.1:27500-53519 GCA_029291075.1 Eudiplozoon nipponicum
GTATCATTCAATAACAGTTGTGTCACTGTCACGTTAACTTGACACAAATTTTTAAAGCTAATTTTTTTTAAAAAGTGAGCTATTTATGCGGAAGATGATGCTATTTAGATGGAAATACTTACCTAGACAACACAGCATAAACTACTGCACAACACCATTATGACAGTCGTCTTTCATGCAAGGCGATATCGGCAATGCAGCTTCCTTGTGCTTTTCGCTTTATTGTGCATAAACACGGCCGAACCTCGCGGTTAATTCTTCGCAACTAAGAAAAGAAATGCTGATTCTACAAGAAATCTCCAGGAAGATCGTCACTAAGCTCATTTCGATGCTTTATTGTAAATGGTTGCCAAACATGTACTATGAAGACCACGTAGTCCTTACTCTGTCCCTATGATACTACTAATTGTACCGTCCTATTATTCCACATTCTTCTACCAAATTTATAGTGGTTAAAGGGCGTAATACCGGCTCCTACTGATGAGTCGCCAGTAAACACGAAACGAATGTGCATGAGATTATACTTTCCGTTCATGCTGCCTTTGGTTTATCCTTCTGGTCACAACTGAACTAATTTGTTACTAGGTTCGCAACACCTAATACATACTTACATATATATTAGTTCTTCGCAACAAACAGTATTTATACTAATAATTAGGTTGTAGATTCGTAAGTCGAGGATTTAGGCATTGAAGATCTCCTCAGCGATAGAGTAGTCGATTTTGACTATGCAGGCGATATGTTCTATCGTTCAATAACCGAGATTATGCTCAAACCACCTTGAATAAGTTAGCAGTCGTTATTCCACATTGCACCATGAAATTAGCATCTTCTAAGTTTATGTCTGCTCTATAGGATCTCACATCACTCATTTCAATTCTGCGATTTTGATTTGAATATCTGGACGTAGTTGGCAAGTTTGCATATCGTGGTTGCCGTATCAATAACTCAGGCAATTTGACTGCCGAGATAAATATGAGAATCGCGAAAGTTAGAGTAGTTTTGCCTAATCTTTGCGGTCTATAGAGAAACACGAGTATCTCTGACTTAAAGTTCGTGTACATAGTACCTCTGTACGTTCAGTTTTGTTATACACTTGTGAAACGTATTCCCTTATTGTGGGAGACTGACGACAGACATTTAATCACATTTATCAATTGTTTGCTACGACGAACTATTATATATGCTATTGTTTGTTATTTATTGCGTACCTTGTTGTTTGAGAAGTATAGCCCATGTTGGTTACCAGTAATAAATAAGCAATTCTGACATTAGTGCACGTATTTTGGATCGATTAAGAAGTAAATCTCGTTAGACAAATTATTTAGGCCCCATCAATTGTGCTGGCTCGGTCACGCTATACGTATTCATTTAATTCTATTTCCCAGTAATGCATTATTTTCTCGTTTGGTGCCAGATTGGTGTAGGACACAAAGTGGACAGCTTTTTAAATTGCAGAAATAGTTGAAGTCAACTAAATTCAAATTCGGTAGTATAAGACCCGACCGACTACAAGAATAGGGCAGACGTGTGCACCATAGTTGTTGATTAGAAACCTTGCGCGATATGGCATCTAATCTAGCTCATTGGCGATCTTGTTGTAGATTTCTAGTAGAATAACCTTTTAGCTCTATTTCTTAGTTGAGCAGAGCTATATTTCAAGATTTAACCGTGTTTAAGAATACATACGGTAGAAAACGAAAAGAAGCTTTATTACCATTGTCGCCAGGCCTTAAAGTTAACTTGGTCATAATGACGTGTTGCTTTCTAGGTTAGTTCTTTTGTTTGTGTTATTTAGGTAAATCTTCACCTGAACCAAATCGACCCATTGGTGAACTACTTGTACTATATTTTTTTTGTAAATTAATGTTTGTCATTATTGTTATACTTCTTTAAAAATAATTTTTATTATTTGTTAAAGTTATATGGCAGTTGAGTATTCGTTTTTCAAGACTGTTGTATTGTCGCCTGCGATGATGTGTTCTGTTAGATATTTTTTGAATTTTTGCTGGGTGCCACCGATCGAGGATAAAACAGATAGGGACAGGGAAACTGGGATCTTTGTGAAATTGTTCGTGCAAAGCTACAACCGGCGTACGCAAAACGCGGCATTGCAGATGTATTCTGTTCACATCAGAATTGTTTGGTATTAAAGAATAATCGATCAATAAAAATGAAACAGAATTTAAATACCACGCATCTTTTATATTTTATTGGCATTGTATAGAATGAAATTCTGTCGTTATACGCGAATACGGGCATAAAACACGGTTACATATATATTTCTTATTAGGAAGAGAAAACACATTAATTACAAAGTAGAAACTGGCCATTTATTTCGAGACTACTAGACTTCACTTTTCTGTCTTTCCTTTATATATATATGGAAGATTAAAGTGAAGTTTAGCAGTCTCGAAATAAATGGCCATTATCAACTTTGTTATTAATGTGTTTTTTCTTCCTAATAAAAATATAATGTGCAATACTCGAAGGCAATGTGCATAATATATATATATATATATATATATATATATATATATATATATATATATATATATACATATATATATATATATATATATATATATATATATATCTTGAACCTGAAAATGTCTTTTGGACAAATGTATATACATAATGGGTTAGGTATTTTTATCAAAACTTGGTTTAAGTAAATGTTCACTTTGTTTATCACTTATGCCTTGAGGCTCTCCACTATCACTTTTATATTTATCCATCCTCGCCAAATGTATTGTGAATTTCTGGGATTTTTTTAACGTAGGAGTTGAACAAACGCCGATATTACGCCTACATGACGCACAAGTTACAGCGTCACGCTATTTGGAAGAGTCAAACATTCTGGGAAAATCATTTCAACGAGCAAGTAAACGCTCAACTACGACAGCTTTATCTCGACTTCTCAGAAAAGCAGCTTCAACAGCAACAACAAGCTAACCAACAACGAACTACGCCAGGGCCGCCAAGTCTGTACAAATCCAGAGCACGGGATGATTCAAAGCACTCAATGTATGCGGGCAAATCCTCTAGTAAGTGCATTTGTCGAGGATCTGTTTTTAGGATTTCAGCCTTGTAGATGATCGCTTTGAGATGCCGTATTTTTACAAAACATATTACTGAAGAAGCGTTTAGTTATCTAAATGTGTTTTTATACTCACAACGGGCAACACGCAAGAATACCTCATTCGGACGAGAGCAGAAAACACACAGAACTATGTTCGATAGGCTTTCTGTAGCCTTTGCTCGTTGTCGTGTTGTCCAATAATGATTTATTCATTGGCTGTTGGTATTAAAGGTCTCTTGCCTAATGAGCCAATCAGTCCGTTACGTTTGGCGAAATGCTCAAATACAATATCTGCATTGCTTGTCTCTAGAAGACAAAAAATGTCAAGCTTAGAACTATCTGTTGCATTCAGAACTCGTTAACGCGAAATGACGATTCTTTTCTTTTTCCATTGTGAAATTGATCCGGCAAGGTATGTTATTGCAATTTTGCCATCCATTGTGTTCGTAAAAACTCTACTGGACTGGAGAGTTATAAACACCCGCGCCTATGCTTGATTTCGAATAAGCGCATGTCTTCGACAAGTCTCAACTATTCGGCTATGTAAAATAATTATTTCTCCGAAAATCTGTTAGATATGGTGCTAGGCCGTAAGCCAAGATAGGGAAGCATTGATTTTAACGGATTTTAATGCTAGATTAGATCAAGTATGTGTTATAGATGGAGCTTTATCATAATGGGTTCCTGTCTAAAATAGCTCTTACTATGATATCATACTCAAATCCTGTTCTTAGCATTTATCTGGTCGTGATAAACTCAATTTCCAGCAACACGCATGTCCTCTTGCCACAATATTTAGCGAAGTAAGACACGCAGTTACGGTAGTGAAATGTCATCATATTCTGAAAATCGTAAGAAACAAAGTGGGCAGATTTTGACATGGCAGAAAAAATTAAAGTCACTTGCATCCAAATTGTGTAGTATAGGACCCAATCGTCTGCCAGGATGGGGTTCTCTTGCGCATCATAGTTCTTGGTTAGAAACCCTTAGCGATATGGCATCGAATCCAGCTCAGTGGCGATCTTGTTGCAGATGTCTAGTAGAATCATCTTCGTAACTTACTTTTCTTAGTAGGGCAAAGTTAGCTGTGAGGTTTGGTTCTTTTGTGACATGATACAGTGAAATCCGCAAGGAAGCTGTATTGCTGATGTTGCCTTGCCCCAATGCTATCCTGGCCATAATGGTGTTGTGGAGAGGTTTAGTTTGCCTCATTTCTGTGAGTTATCCTGAAAAATTTACTCATAGTAGCTAGGTATTCCTTCTCTTCTCTCTCTCTCTCGTAAATTTCACTAATAATTTGTCTAAAATATTATTTCTGTTTTCATTTATATACTTTTTCACTCCTTATGGTTATATGACAGTGAAACATTAGTCACTTATGACTTTTGTATGGCTGGACATGATGATAATACGAGTATATTTGCCTAGATACAACACAGAAGTGAGGCATGCTAAACCACAACACAGCACCATTATGGACAAGTCAGTTTTAATGCAAGGCAACATGTATAAACAAAATAGTGTAATCTCGGTCAAAACTCAGTCCATCCATTGAAAAGTAACTAGATCTCAGACATTAATTAGTTGTACAGTAAGAAAGACCTATACTCGCACACAGAAACACACACACACAAGCCGAACGCCATTAACCTGTATATGCATTGCAGTTTAGTCCTCACCAGTCGGTTTGCCGTCGAGATCAGTTGATGTTCATGTAAGGTCAAAAGCTTCAGTACGTGTGACTGACAACGTTTTCATGTCATTTAATTGGTTAAATAAAATGGGATAGGCGTGTATATCAAGCACATAAACTTTGTCTTAAGAACCGTATGACTTCTGCAAATACATATAAATGAAGCTAACAATTAGACTAGTTGCCATTTACTTAATCAGGACATATGCAGTTGAAAGATTGTAACTGCGTTATTAAGTGTATTAAATAAATCGCAATTCATAAACAAGAATCATATTCGCGTGTAATATTCATAAGCAATATATATATATATATTTCCGTCTATCCAATCATTATATGTATATATATATATATATATATATATATATATATATATATATATATATATATATATATATATATATATATATATATATATATATATATATATATGATTGGATAGACGGAAAAAGAACTAAGTATTCCAGAATGTTGGCTAATTGTATTGGTAAATTTGATGTTTTTAATAAATATTTTTTCATTGCACATTTTGTTCATTCTTAAATGAATTGGAAAATTCATAGAAATCACTGGTTTCCTCGTAAAAAAGTCGGCAAAGAAATAATGCCTGGTATGTGCGTGAAACAAGAGAATTTGCGACTAAAAACGTTAATGTTTCATCTTAATCTTTATTATTATTCGAAGGAGTTCGGTCACCAGCGCGAATACATCAATCAAATTTGCGTGGAAATGGATCAAGTGGTCCATCTCGCAGTGGCAGCAGTGAATTGGATGCGGAACATGATGGAAAGGTTAATTTAATTTCTTTTTTAGCTTTCTTATTATCAATTTGCTATGTACCTATGGGGACAGAAATGCATCATTTTCGCCCTATCATACATTATAGCTATGAAAATTAGAAATTGTTAACATTTCTTATTTCTGTCTCAACTAACAAAAATAATTGACTGGGATTGCGACTGCGCCAACATCAGTAATGAGATCAGACGTTTTTGTAGTGTCTGTAGTAACAGTAATGCGATCAGCGTTCGTTCCTCTGATTTACGATCTTTGAATCTCTTCGTGATATTTTTTCTCTATTAAGTCGAAAAACTAGGGGTAAAATTGCAACTTCTCTTATTTTCTTGAAGTTCGATTATGCACCATGCCAGTTTTAAAATGGGTCAAGTAATTGTAACTTATAGATGCTCAGTATGTGAAATTCCTATCACTTACTTCTTTTCTACGCAGTTATATGACACGATGATTGGTTCATATTTGGTATTTTGTTTGTATGAAAGATATTTTGTAGCGCTCGCGCGCGAGTTGGCAAGTCGTATACCACGGGAATCCAACAAATTAATAAAATCTATGGGCCCTGAAGCGGGCCGGTTAAATATTCTGCGACGAAAGACTGTTAATCATTGAAGTGCCATAGAAGAGTTGGCTCACTGTGTACATTGTTGTCTTGTTCGGCCGAAGGTGGTCACTAGAAGCCTGTTCAAATGAACCTTGTTGCACAGATTGGCGACAGGTAGATTAGTGGAAAATGTCTACATAAGGGGTAGTTCTTTTATGCATGATTATTTCTTTTACTGTGATGTGATTTCAATAACTAATTATTGTCACTTCACAAGGCGATAGCTCTAAATAGTTGGTCAATTTGCATGGAGCAAATTTTGGCTCAAATGTGAGCCATACGGTGGAACTGTGCGACATATATACTATAAGAAAAAAACGTAATTATCATGTTTTTCAATAATCAAATCTACGTGATCATGGCTGCTAAAACGTTATAATTCCAAAGAACTGTTCGTGATCACTTGTTAGCTAAAAACATTTGGTTACGCCACGTGAGATATGAATCATGTGGGTCCATATGAGCTCATCATGTGTGTGACAAAATAGGGCGCAAGTGGTGCACGGCAAAGAAAAAGGACAATCTACACATAGAAAATTCATTCTGAGTTAGGTGAGTTCGCTGGCTTCCGAGGCTTGGACAGCATGCAAATGTTTGTATATTTCCATGATCAGGCGGGTCGATAATAGGCTTCATCTTTTCCAAGATTACTGAAGTAGATGTTTCACCTAGCATGATAATGAAGTATTTGGGCTACCAAAGTGAAATCTGGTTAGAACCGCGATTCTGTGGTTGTATCGGTGCTATACCAGCGTCGTTACGGGCAAGTTCTTTCCAGTGTCTGTGGAGATAAGGATAAACGAAGATTGGACATGAAGCGTATCTTAGCTTTGGGCTGATTTATTTTTGAAGTGAAATCGAAGACGAAAAGCTTCAACTTCTGGGTTATCCTTTGAAGGTAGTAAACCTCGGTGTTGTCTTTGCATGCGTAAGTTCATTCCATACAAGTGTTGTGACGCGGATGCCGGATATATTTGCGTATACTAGAACGGATTGCAGAGAATACTGTGGACAATGCACTGATTCAGTTTCTGTGAATGGGCGAGGATGTTAAAACACAGTAGTTATAAAACGATCAGAGGAAAATATATCTATCTCTATCAGTAATAATCTCGTTCAGAATACCGTGCTATGCTATCCGTGCAGAAATGAATTCTCTAGCGATTTCATTTTCAGATATATTCCCGACAGGTATTGTCGGAAACTCATCCGTACTGTCCAGAACTTTCCGCTTCGGAATCCGGTTCTCTAACTACTGGTGCAGTAGAATTGAAACAACTGCGTATATGGCTACGATAAATTCCTCTTCTGTTTTGATACAGGTACATCAACTCATTGAGTTGTTTGGCCAGATCGAGTAAGCTAAACGTTTGCTCATTTCGCTTGGCGTCATCATCTAAATTACTGTCTTTCAAGGTATTCCTAGTTGGACGAAAGGAATCAACATGAATTGAATCTATATTTATCCGAACGTTAATTGTTTCATTTGTTTGTGAAGTAAATTTAATTTTCCATTGTTGGGGCATGTGGTCAGCTGTCAATGGGAACTGGTACACTTTTTAGACATTCTCCAGCCGGTGAAAGATATTTTTGCTAGTGTAAAACAACTTTTGATGGTGATTGCAACATTTATTCGGAGAATGATGATTAAAAGATCGAGGTGGAACCCTAATTTGATTAACCCCTGCTGCGACCACAGCGAATCCTTCTAAAACGTTTTTCAAATCTTTTGCGAAGCTTCAAAGTGGATATCCTGTTGTCGCCGGACTGAATTCCCTTAGATACTTCTTGTTGCGCAGATGTAATATATATGTAACTGTGTATTTGGTGTTGCTCACCAAGTAGCAATTTTTTAAATATGACCAGAAGCGCAAACCAAAGTCACCAAGGTATAATGTGATGTGCACATTCGTTTCGTGCTTCTGGTCTTATTTGAACTAATGTGTTGCCGGGTACGCAATGCGTATTAAAAAATTGAGTTTCATTAGTTACGTGCTCATCTATGCAAAGAGTGAAGCTACTGGTAAGCTTACGGGACATTCGATGCATACATATTACGGAAAGAGCTAAAGGTAGCTTAAATAAATTAACTTTTAAAAATTTCCAGCCTTTTAAACTGCAAGTGCTAGTGACAGAGCACTTACCAGAACTGCCACATAAGATTAAAGTATGCACTGCTGCTGCCGTGTTAATATTGAACTGTCGCTGCGATCGCAATGTTTTAATAGGAAAGGGTCAGCGCAGGTAGACAATTTTCGTGAAAAGGGGCTAATTTGTGGAAAAGTTTAGTGATTCAGCTGACAAAAGAAACGTTCCGGCCTATACGTGATGAGCATTTAATGGATTAGGGGTTTATAAAATTCGCAACTATGATTATCGTAAGCGTTATCATCGCCCGTGCAACCAATGTTTGTTTAATTACATTGTGCAGTAGTTTTAATTAGCATAAAGTCTGTGAATACCTTGATTAAAATCCTGCAGTTGCGATGATTGGAAAAATAGATGCGAAGATATATCATATGCAAATATCCGTGGCGTAGATTTCGGATAATCAACGAGAAATATTTAATCTTTATTAAATGTTTTCTCTTCCTAATGAAAAATATATTGTTTAATTAATCTGATGTAAATATACGTGGTGTAAATTATTTGGTTGATTGCTGTGTTGATAGTAATCTAGCGGAAATGTAATATTTATAAACTAGTCCAAATTTTAATGACATAGTATACGACCAGAAGTGCAGTCTGAGATTGAGTCAAATATGCATGAAAAGTTGTTCTGCTGCAATTTTTTTGTAATGCTGACGTTATACGAGTGATAGCATATTTCTTTTTGGTGAAACGAGCGGTAATTACGAGTTTTATAAAATATCCACGGTCTAAGTTTGACTACACTACCGCAAAGTTAAGTCTATTAGGACATCTCACAGAGGTAAATGGAATAATTGTGTAATAAATGTTTCCTCGTTAGGTTAGGATTGCAATTAATCGTTAATGGTTGACAGCTCTCTGGTGTGGTCACCAATTTTGCGCTCACACATGGGCTGTGAGACGTTACAATCCGAGAAACCAGACAAGCCGTAAAATCAATGTGTTCTATCAATGGCCGTTGGAACTTTCAGCAACAAATAGCCGTGAATCAATAGAATACCAGAACAGAGGTGGCTATCTTGATGTCTTGGCGACCCTTTTGTGTTTCCTGCTGTCATGTCCGCGAAGAAGTTGTTTATTGGAAGTTTCTTGGAATCGGATATCCTCCGAACATGTATATTCTATTCTTTAAATCAAGTTTGCGAGCTTCAGTTTTTCAACATGGCAAAAGGACATTATATAGGACGAGATAGGTTTTTATCTGAAGCTCACAAATTTTATTTAAAAATTTTTTGTCACCGTCCGTGCAATCAATGATTGTTTTGGTAATTCATTCTGCCTCACAAATTAAGTATCTGATTTCGTGTGTAGGAATTGGAGAGTGAAGTATATCTGTGGATGCTCTATCTATTCCAGATGCGCATTCGTAATATTATCCTTTTTAAACTAATTGATTTTTTTAAATACCAACACAATGCGTTTGATTGAGTGTTTTCGCTCTCGAATTTTAAATCTTTAATATATATATTTTCATTAATGGTGATATATATATATATATATATATCGTCCAAATACCTCAGATATGTATGGCAATATTGATGCAACGGATGCAGTTATGATGTCTTCGGGTAGAATATCTAAAAATATTCTAGTAACCTCCCTAACGAACAGCCCACGGCCGTTCTATGGGATTGCGAGAAATATTGCCCATTTGGCTTTGATTAATAAACTCTGCATAGATATTTGAAGGTGACTTGTAGATATATGGAAAGAAGAATTTTTACTAATTTTTAGATCAATCATTTTTTGTAGTAGTAATTTCAAGTGCGTGCACACACGCAACCAATGAATAAAAACGAAGTCTGCAAATTGACTGCATATAAATTGGTGAAGTGTGTGTATGTTAGTGTATGCATTTTATGTGCATTTTCCGATTTCTGTTCTTTGTTGCGTAATGTGTTCTTAATACAACTTATTCTCTTTTCTTTCAAAATTCCCCATATACAGTATCAGATTTTGCAGTCGAGTTGTGTTCTGACGAAAAATCTGTTAGCTGTGCTGTATAGAACACTTTTACAAAAAAGTTATTTCAGTAAAAAAAAGTTTCTCAATTTAAAATGAAGGTTGTTTGTCAACGTGGAATTTGCAGTTAAAATCAATAGTTTTGTTATATTTATAGGAGATTGCACTGCTGCGGATTTCGTTACCATATATATAGTACTACGTTTTCTGGATCATAAGGCTCATCGTCTATGGACGAGTCTGTTCTCAATCATAGGTTGGACAGTATTATAAGACGCATTTCGACCATATTACTAATACTACTTTTGTGGTCAACTTTAACAATATGTAAATAAATTTAATTGTTAAAATTACTGAATTAAAAATTTAATTAACAAAAAGTATATACAAAATTATCTGAACCACTTTATTCCCGTTCTTCTTCATCCACAATCCCTTCGAAATATTCATCCATGATAATTGAGTTTAGCAGTAAAAAATTTCGACATCAAGCACGGCCAGATCTAAGTCATTGTCCGATTCAGAATCGTCGCTGTTACCTAACTGATACTTGAGACCGATAGCTTATCCCAGTCGTTGACAATCCATTGGAAGATAGGGGCGTGACTAGCCCGGCGTTGCCTTCTTGTCTTGGTAAATGTGTACTCGCCTTTTATAATCCAGCGCACCCACACGGCTCGTTATGTAACCTTGAAAGATTTGTTAACAATGCTATCGAGCGTTTAGAGTTCTTTGTTTAATTATTGAAGTATGCTAAACACTGAGTTAGCTTGCTCCACTTGGTCTTTGATGATATTAGAGAGATAGGCGCGCATCGAATCGTAGATCAATTGGGATGGAAATACATGGAAAAAAACCACCCCATATCGTGACACAGACTTCTCCCCGCCACTCTGTCATCTCGTCCATCCAACATTTTTATTGATCTTTACAATGACTCTGGCCGGAAAATATTCCTTTGGCGATATCTTCCTCTTGAAAGTGACCATTTGTGTAAGCTTCTTGCCAATGACTTGGCAACTGGGAACGACTTTGAAAGATGACTTCTCATTCCTTGAGGCATGTGTAGATATCGTGCTGGCTCCGGTTTTTCTGACACTACGGCCCATAAAATGCCTAAGATTAGGTGATCCTCGTCCATGTTAGTGATTTGGTCTGACTGAATCTTCTTTTCAGTCATCTTCTTCTTTAAGTGGGTGCGGAAGATGGCCAGTTTTTCTTTGTGTTCCAGTGATAATCTTTGTCCGGATGGAGAGATGACACCATTTCATAATGCGAAAGCACCATAGATGATCTCATTCAAAATCACTGATCTTTATGTTACATGCCATCGCTATCGTCCTGAGTCATATGAAGAATGTGGAGACGCTACCTACTGTTCTCTGTTCGATGATCCACGGTTTATGTGTCCTCCAGATGTGGTAACCTCACTTCGTTCCATCGTGACTTGACACAGGCTATCTTTTTTGTTAACCTCCGTACTATTGACTCGATGATGCTGAGCTCTTTCGCAGCTGCATTATTTGAGTGTACTTTTGCATAACCGATAGCCTTTAGTTTTAGTTCCGCTTCATAGACGTGTCTTTACCTAGATGCCATTTTAGGCTTCCTAATTATTGAGATTAATTTGTTCGAGTAAATTAACATCACTAGTCCTAATATCTTTAACTATCTAGGTAATTAAACAGAATAATACAACGGTTCGGCAGATAATATGGTTACCTACAGTAAAGAGATGAACTCGTTTATAGTGATAGGTAGATGAGGCAGACGAAATGAAATGCCACGGTCTTTAACATGAACGCTAATGAAATTTTATAATGGAATAAATTAAAACAGAACGGAATATTACCAGGTTGTGTTTCAGATATTTAAAATATTTAATTTTATATTTCTTTCACGCCAGGTTTGTCACACATAAGATGCACCGGATTATGAGGCGCATTGTCAATTTTTAAGTGAGGTTAATTCGTTTAAGTGCGCCTAATAGCCCGGACAATATGTTAGGTTTGGGCGCAGTGCTGGCTCCTATTGGTTAGTCGTCAATACAAACTAAATACATTTATATAATTAAACGAACATTGGTTGCGCGAGAGGTGATAACAATTATTATAATCAAGGTTGCGGTGTTGATATAAACTCCTGACCCATTAATTACTTATATTTGTCAGTATAAACTAAGAAATGTATAGTGTAGAAAAGGCTTTTCTACACTATACAGTTCTTAGTTTATACTGTCATATGTAAGTAATTAATGGGTCAGGTGTTTAAACTAATTAAATCAAACATTGGTTGCGTTGGCGGTGATAAAAATGACTATAATCAAGATTGCGATCTTGATATAAGCACCTGACCCATCGGATCTTTGCGAAACTGATAGTGCAAAGTAATAACCCGCGAACGCAACTCGCTGTGAATCAAGATATGAAGCTCGCACTGTGCAAAAAACACCTGTCCAAAAAATTCATTTATATTTGTTCTACGCAACCATTAATATACAGCTAGCAACAGTGAAATGGAAAATTTTTGTTTTTTTTAATTTTCTATAGTCCGAACGAAAACCAACTTACCAACATCCAGTCTATACCCAGCGCATGTCAGCATTGGAGATTGCTGCTGAAGAGTTGAGTGTCGCCCACTTAAGGCCATCCAAAATTCAGGTCAGTATTGTAGCAACATTTTGAATACTCAATGCAATATTCTCTTTAGTTGAAAACCGCAGCTGTAGAACAATTTTTCGTGTACACAAAGCTGCGCACTTACAGCAAATCTCTAACAATTCAGTTAAATTTCGTTTCCTAATTTTTGCTTAAACATTTAAATTTAAAATTTGTCTACCTTCATGTTTCGTTTACTTTACTTGACCTCAATGTATAGTCACATTTCTTTCATGTCATTTTGGTACTTATCAAACTACGTTTACTTGCCTGCGTGTGACGTGAAACATTGTAAACCACAAGGAAGCTTGTTGCCGATTTAGCCTTGCCTTAAAGCTGACTTGGCTATAATGGTGTTGTGTAAAGGTTTAAATTGCCTCACCTCTCTGTGCTATCTAGATAAATATGCTCATAGTAACTAGGTGATCTTTCTCTCTCGTAAATCTCATTAATAATTTGTGTGCCTAAATTAAAAATTTTGTCGTTATTTATAAAAGTTTTCCTGTTTTTTGTTTCTCTTCTTATAGATATATAGCAGTGAAACATTAGCTACTAATGGCTTTTGTTTTGATGTGCATGATGATGATGATATTTGCGTGTTTGCGTAATACTATGATTATTTGGTAGTCGAAATATATGCACTATTTTACCATTGGTTTCGAGGTGCAAAGCTCACTTGGTATCCACAATACGAACATTTTTAGCATTGACATAGCGCGAGAAATTTTTTCCATGATCTGTTTATTTTTTTAAACTGAACAAATTTCCAATTTGCCTTCTATGAGTTTCATCTATTTACCAGATTTGTTTCCGTCTTTCGGTTTCCAATAATTGATGTGTCCTTTAATTCACCACCACTCGGTCTCACTTGTTATCTACAATTAAAGCTCGCTGTAAGTCTGTTCATTCTGCTCAAAAGTTTAGTATTTTTAAATTCAACCAGTTCACATTTACTCGTTAATGGTAGTTTTTGTTTTTACCTGTGCAGCTCTCGGTATATTATTTGGAGTAATTGGTTTATCGAGCCCAATGAATAAAAGCGGTTGTTGTTCATAGAACCCATACTTAAAATAGAACTCTTCTATTATACCATGATTTATGCTGTTCTTATCGCTAAGATTGTTGCTGTTAATATTTCAATTATTTATTTAATTATTTGAATCAATTTTGTGAGTTTCTGATAAACAATAATCCCTTTATATATTTGTCAAAATAAACTGCGAATTGAGTAAAGTAGCAAGGGAAATTCATCCAGTATCTTATAAAATGCTTTGTTTATATTGACAAATATACATATATAATGATATTGGTGTTTATCTCAAGCTCACAACCGTGATTTAAATAATTATCATCACCAGCACAATCAGTGATTATTTAAATAATTCTTTAACTGCTTCTGAGTTAATGATCATTCTTTCACTGCTAGTAACTAACCTATTGTATGTTTTAATGTGGCTATTGTAAAGATTATTGGTATTCATTGTGCCTTTGTCGCTAATATTGTCTAGTTTCTTATTTAGTTGTTGCGAACCTAGTAACAAATTAGTTCAGTTGTTACCAGAAGGATAAACTAAATGCAGCATGAACAGAAAGTATAATCTCGTGCACATTCGTTTCGTGCTTACTGGCGACTCATCAGTTGTTAGAGGGCGTAATACCGGCTCCTACTGATGAGTCGCCAGTAAGCACGAGATTATAATTTCCATTCATGCTGCATTTAGTTTCTTATTTTTCAGTTTTCCTATCAACTGCGTTGGCTACTAGCTTGTGTTGCTGGCGTCAATTATATCAATAGTTTTGCTTCTCTTAACGTGGAAGATACTTTTATTTCTTTTTTTAGCTATTGATGTTTGATTCCTGAGCAAACTAAATAAAAACTTTCGTCATTCATTATACTCCTACTTAAAATTTAGTCAATTTACAAGATAATGGATTTGTCCTTCATTAGCAACCATTAGCAGCCACGGAAACTCAAGAATGAAACATCAGTTAGGGGTCGATTGTTTCCAAAATTACGTCATGGTAGCAATTGGTATTATTGTCAATAAAGTGAGTTCCCACAGGGGTTTCAGTGGCATTTTCTTTTAGTTTATCGTTTTAAACGAAGGCCTTACTTGGTGGAAGATCTATTAACTAGTTTTACTATGCTGGACTTTGCGTAGACAACCTGATTCTCTGAGATTTAAATGTGAACATGCAAACTTTTTTATGACAAAAAATAATTATTTCATCTAAAAGCTTCTAGATTTGGCTTGTGTCTTTAAGCGACTTTTGCACATAATGGGGATTGTCGGTGATGTCAACGTCAAATTAGATAGATTAAGTTGGAAACATGGGCATCAGGCTTTTGAATTTGGTTGTGTACACTCAGTTTTCCAGCTTCTTATGTATATTGATAAAACGTTTTCCTTTCGTCTGACGCACATATTTGATCGTATAAGCA
Source organism: Eudiplozoon nipponicum (assembly GCA_029291075.1). Taxonomy (NCBI): domain Eukaryota; kingdom Metazoa; phylum Platyhelminthes; class Monogenea; order Mazocraeidea; family Diplozoidae; genus Eudiplozoon; species Eudiplozoon nipponicum. Next base: position 42,888 of record JAQBSW010005878.1, read on the forward strand.
TAAATATGCATATTTACATTACCACCACAGAGCTCTCTAGAAAGGTCCAGAGCTATAGGAACGAATAAATAATACTTCTTTTCATTTATCATCGGCCTGTAAATGAGGCTATGAGTTCATTGTGTATGTGATTGGAAGAATTCCACTTCGGACATCATCATCATTAATAGCATGACATCCGCATAAAATACTGAGGCTACACTGTAGCTTAACTATGTAATATATGTTAACGTAAAAGTATTAATATGTATATTCGTCTAACCTAGAAATGGAGGAAATAACCATTACTCGCATTGAAACCAGGCCACCTAAACCTCCATTTAATACATACAGTCAAATAGTGGAAAATGAACCAGGCCTATAATAACCAACTAGATTTTGAGTGGCGTGAAAATTTTCTCCGCGTTACAGTCTGCCTCTTTTTCGTGTTACCTTCTTTCGGCGCCCTAATAGGTATTCGTTTTTATACATACGTAAAACGTGACACTTCTTTTCATACTGGTGTTTCTGCAAACATTTATTTTCTCGTGTCCTGTCATAATGCATACAGCAGGGCTGATGTGTCGGTAAATCCAATTAGAAGCCAAGTTGTCCTGTGTGATCTTTTAATATCTGTGTTATTTAAGGAGTTCACTCATCCGTAATTTATTAGTATGACACTAGAGTTTTTATGCCTGCATGTATGTACACACATTTATATGTGTACTTTAGGTTTTTCATATTTTGGTTGGTATGTGTATGTAAAATGTCGTCGCTTGCTTGTTGGTTGGCAGTTCTTCCTGGTACTATTAACATATTACATGGAAAAGTATAATAGATCGGTAACACATTCTATCTTAAATACTGCCTTTGGTGAAGAACTTATATGCATGAAATTGTGTATTATGTGTTGCGCACCTAGAAACAAATTAATTCAGATATGAACAGACGGATAAACCAAAGACAATTTATTTATTTCTTCATCCCGTCAGTAATTAGATGGAATTTTACCAAATTATTGACTACAAAAAGCTAATGTTCGAGACTGTATATAAATTGTGCAGCCGGTATTTCCAGTGACGTACAATATATGCAAGACTACTAGAGGTGAGAGCCGCATATCTAATTTTGCTCTCCATATATATGCAAGGTGGTTTGATCCTTGCTAGTCAGTTTGCCGTCGTACGCTTATGATGATCGTGGAAGGGCGAAACGTGTCAGTGCGTTGCGGCTGGCGGTAGTTTTGTTATGTTGTTCGACGACTGGTTAAATACAATGGGATTGGTGTTTACTTCAAGCTCGCAAACTTGATTTGAAGAAGCTATTGGCATGTTACATATCCAATTATTTCATAGATATATTGCGGCCGACATTCCAATCAGGCAAATTTTATATTGGACGCAATTGCCACATTTATAATTTGCAACGCAACGCATTTGCATTGCGAGGTGATCCTCATTAATCTATTTTCTTACGTACTGTGGCATTGACCATAGAAGGTCGAAGTGTTTCAATTCATGTGACCGCCGGTAGCTTTTAATATATTTTGTCTTGCCAAAATAATAGGATCGAAGTTTATCTGAAACCCACAAACTCGATTAAAAATATGCTGATTACTTTTTTATGCATTACTATTTTTAGAAGGAACTTGAAAGTCAGGAAGTGAGCACTCTTAAAGCGCAAATTATATTTGTGGTAACAACAATAATTAACTTCAGAATGCCCATCGAAATTGGTGCTCTGTCGGCTGATCACTACGCGATGAATTGCGGCTTAGAAGGCGACGGTCCTGGTAAGCTTTAACTGTGTTATTTCTAGCCAATTGGTTAACTTTTAAAAGAATCAAATGATGTGCGTTGGTTAAATGGAAGTAAATTCATTCGTGAACAGTTTTCGTTCATTGGAAAAAATACTTCGGTTAAATTAAGCTACTCAAAAATTAAATTGACAAGGCTAATGAAGGCATGTCACATACGTTTGTGGCTTAAGTTTTGTGGTGGGTGAGTAATATGATATACACTACAGCCTTAAACTTTTATTCATTCATTTGAGAACCCATGTCAACTTGAAGTGTAATTTAAGCTTTCGTGTAGTTGAGTTTAACAAAATTTACTGTTTGTTCAAAGAACAAAATTAAAAATAACTTTTGTTTGTTCAATTCATTTGTCTTGTTCATACTAACGGATTAATGAACCTCTCTTTAATATATATTCTTCATGCAATGTGATTGTCAGTCAAGATTTATATATATATATATATATATATATATATATATATATATATATATATATATATATATATATATATTTGTCTGATTGATATATAGTGCAATAATGTATTATTTACTAACGTTATTAGTTGTCTATTGCCTACTTAAGCTTTGTTTAAGGGTTGTCTTTGCAGTAATTTCTATAAATAGAACATCATTGTTAGTCATTTACCATATTGGTGGCCCGTAGCCATTGAAATTTCCGGCCTGAAAACCGGCGGGAACTGGCTGGTCAGCCTGGTAATGTTAGCATGATCCTTGCTGGGTTTAATTGGATACAGCTATTAGCTGGCTTCATGTGAAGTCCTGAGTTCAGTTTTGTTATGCTGTAACTCTTAGCGTTAAATTGTTAGTGACGAAATGAGGGCACGTTTGCTGGACGCTAAGGTAAAGCTTCGGCTGCAAAGGAAAAACTCGGCCGCTGGCGATTTCGCGGATATTTTTCGGCAGCTGCGGCTAGCAGACTGGAAGATATAGTGTTCTTTTACAACTTACCTTTAATCATAAATACTACGTACAATGATGAATAGAAATAAATTATACGGTATTTTTCTTAAAAACCGCAAAGTTGCTGGCCATGGTGATCTTCTTGCAACCTTATTTAAGGATATAATTAAGCAATCATTGATTGCGAGGGTGATGTAAACATCAATCCCATTGTATTTAACCACTCATCGAACAACTTAGCAAAACAACCGCCATACGCACGCACTGAGGCGTTTCGACTTTCCATATTCATTACCGTGAGTACGCGATAAACCGATTAGCGAGACACAATCAAAATGGTGTACAATCGATTAAGAATTATCAACAATTTCTGGCAGTGCAATTGATGATTGTAATTAGAATACCATATATATATATATGTATATATATATATATATATATATATATATATATATATATTCGTGGCGTGCCGCCATCACCTCAATTGCGCAGCCGACATTTACAGCCGGCAAAATGTATGCGTAACTATGTATGTATACAATGCGGTCTGATCCTCACTAGCCAGTTTGCCGTCGTACTCTGATGATGATCATGGAAGGTCGAAACGCGTCAGTGCGTGCGACTGGAGTTGGTTTTGTCCTTATGTTCGATGACTAGATAAATACAATGGGATTGTTGTTTACTTCAAGCTCGCAAACTTAATTTGAAGAACTTATTTAAGGATGTTGGCCGCATTAGTTTGAGGGCGCTAACTTGTCTTATTCATATTATTTGCTATGAGGAGATCGGACTGGTGACTTGGAACGCGTTGTCCATAATTTCCATTTTCAAGAAAGGCAATCACATTTCGTGCGATTACCAGCGTTGTGCCAGAACATACTAGAGAAGAACACGCCAAACTAGTGATGTCACTCGTAAATACTTCAAATAGCAAAGTAAAAGCAAATCAACTAGTCTGACGTGCACAAATAAATTGGCATTAATTACTGTAGTTCAATTAAATGAATGTACATTTACATGTATAAATGATTACTTAACAGTTTTGTACAGCCACACAAATACATGACATTGCCACTAGATAGACACCGAAACGCCTACTTTTAATGAAGTGGCGAAAACTCGCTGTCTCATGAGTGATCGAAAAGTCGCTGCGGTCGATAGCCCCTTTTCTGAAAGTTGCAAGTTCGATGAAATACACGTTCATAAGGATCTGTATAAGCTATTTTCCTTAATCCGATGGAAGAAATCCGTCCGAAATGAGTGAAAATGTGCCTTTGTGATGTCTGTCCAGAAACAATTTGGCATTAGTTTTCCTAACTACCATGAGATAGGTTTGCTTTATGCTGCTTAATAAATAGTCGCAGCTATGTTCCTCAGAAGGAATTGCAAACAACAAACGGACCGAACTAGACCAACCCAGGCTGGACTTTTACCGGAGATGGAATACGTGGACCAAATTCATGCACTAGATCGCACTCGATAGATGTGCCACTAATATTAACAGTCATCCATCATTGCTTTTCTCAAATACTGAGTTTTTTCATATTTTGTGACGCGCAAGATATTGCGGCGAACTATGCTAGCAAAAAGTTCATTTTGCTTTTAATAATCTGTAATCATGTATCCTCGATTGTCTATTTTAAAAATTCGCGATTAGTCCTGGCATGCGACAAGGGAATGGCAATGTTTTTTATTATGTTGTCGATCCAGACCTCAGTACTCTCCGGAATGGAGACCGGCTGTGATGTTTGGTGTGCTGACATAAAGTATCCTGACTATACTGCTCTGATGACAAAAACGGAGGACGAAGTTCATATAACCATTGATTTCACTCAACATGTGTCCATATGGTACGGTATGATGCAAAACGCTTTGAAAACTAGCTATGTGCCATTTCGATCCAATTGGCGCTATACTGTCAGCTATCGATGAGTTTATGTGGAAATTGGTGACACCAAACAAATCGGCTTCCGAGATTTCTGTATGTGATTACATTAAAATTAGCTTCCTTTGTAAAATTGTGAAGCATTCGTTCGTGGTTATATGTTGACTATAAAAGAACGGTAGGTCGCCCCTTCCTAGTGGGAATGGCTTGTATTCGGACCAGCCAAGGCTGATGATGCAAGTAGCCAAAGCTTCCTTCAGCTGCTGAAACCTGCCCTTCACGTCTGGCACGCTTGATTTCATTCTGTCATTATCAATTTAACACTAAGTGTTGCTGCTGCTTCATATGAAACTGGATGATGGCTGTGTCCCATTAGACCCGGCAAGATTTATTCTACCATTCGGTGGCTAACTAACATGTGCCCGCCGGTCGTCAAGTCGGAAATTTCTATGGCTACGGATTAAAAGCTGTGCAGACAACTCTGTAATCACATGTTCATTTCTTTAACTGACAAGTTCACGGCTCTTGTGTGCTGCTGAAGCCTCAGGCGTACTCTTCTGGAATCCACAATACAGGAGTCCACGATCTCCGCTTTTTATGTATATATATATATATATGCATTTAGGTTTACATCTGTATAGAGGCATTAGCTAAGTATACTGCCGTAACTATAACAAAATAGCCAACCCTAATTGGATATCTGACTTTAACCTTGAGTATCACGTGTTATCAATTTAGTGCATACTCGATAAACCTTCGGAATTCTTGGATCAAGCCTATAAAATAATTAAAATACTCAGCACCCTTTTCTAGCGAGTTTAGATTGTTTAAACTCCTTTTTACTATACTTTGTGTTGTAGATGACTCTACTGGTAATCAATCACATCAATTTCAGTTCTCGAGTGGTGGTGCTGGCAGTCGCAAAACGCTGTCCGGAAATCAGAATTCGTTTAGTAGCCAGCCGCATTCCGGCCAGAATGTTACCTCTGCTACTCGGCGGCAGCATAACACTTCTGCTACATTATTACAGAATCATAATCAAGGACAATCCATGTCTCAGAACAATCAACAAGTGATACGACAACTTGAAAATCATGCTACCGCGTTGTCGCCCAGGTAGAACAATTGCTTAAATTTACGCTTCAATTTTTTGTGCAATGATGTTCGTCAAGTTGCTTGGTTCAAACCGATTATACACAAGAATTTGTTTTTATAAGCACTCTACAGCTGGAGAAAGTCTTAATTAATTGTAAATGTAAAGGCGTGTTATCACAGTTGGATATAGTTTTACCTTTCTTCACTAAATATGATAAAATAAATATTTCAAGATCGTAGAGATACGCTAGAACGTAATTTTCGATATGGACTTAATATAAATTTCCAAACAAATTACAGTTTGTGCTGTATCTGTACAACATTATGCTCGGCTAACACACACACGCTTATGGACACAATTGTGTTCAAAATTTCTCACAGGTACATTTATTACACACTGATATATCAGTCTTTTGTGGTCTTTTGAAACGAAGAAAAATCGTGCAAAACGGGGAAAACTGTGCTTAACTGATCTTTTACTATTCAGCCAAGCAGTCTAAATAAATCCTTTATTCGCAATCTATGCCTTGTATTTCACTTCCAAATATTTATTAAGTTTAACCTAGCAAGAATACCTAAAATTTATGTCACGTTCATTAACGAATTTCAGTCTCCCGTACGAAAGGCTCTTGTAGAGCCTCGAACCAAGTGACTAATACATCCACAGCGATTACAAACTTTAAACTACGCTAAAAGCGATCTTTTTGAAATTGTTCTCAAATACTGTCGGTCTTCATACACGATTGGAGTAGAAGTGTACTATATCGAGCAAAAATTTTCTCAATGAATTTGTCATTCTTTGGTATGCTATAACCATTAAATTCAACTATTTAGAAATATTGATTTAATTTGCGGCATCCTGTAATATCCAATTATCAGTTGAGATGGCTCCATTTTACACAATTGAGCGCACTCGAAAAAATTTCATCGAAAGTTTAAAATCATTTCCTCAGCGTGTTTATATCTTATATCTTACACGTAAGGTAGCTTTCGGCGCAATGTCTTTTTTGTTCAAACAATTAATGCAGTTTGTTAGTTCTATATTGTTTTAATAGAAAATGTTGGCTACAATCGATTAGTTAGTGAGTCTGTAATCTGTGAGTTTTGCCTGCCAGAACGCATTAATTTTGTCATCTAAATTAAGCCTAAATGAAATCGCATAATTGTTTGTTAAATCCTGTTCGAGTATTTTCTTTTTTTACCTTTGACGGAAAGGTAAGTGCAGACATTACTTTGATTCATACAATAAAATTAGCTAACAAATACATGTTGTGTAGAAAGAGAACATCCATTTACGTTTTTCCAACCAATTATCGTGCGTAAAAAACGCAAAAAATGTATGGTTATTTTTTGTAGGCGAACAATGTTACTCATCTTACACAGCAAAATGAAAATACTTCAGTCTGGTGCCTACTTTTTTTCGTATTAGTACTGATGCTTGGTCTACTGCTTCGACTACTATTATGCAGCAGTATACTGGCCTAACAAGCTGATGCTTCACTGTCGTATAACCATGAAATTCATTGTCATGTATTGACTCTAAACGCACACTTGGCTGTCTGTTCCTAGCAGGGGGATTGGTAATTGTTTAGTATGACCTATCCTCGTTGGCTTGCCTGGTATAAGAGAAACTCTAACAGTGCTTTTTCGCCACCAGTGTAGACACAAAAAGCATCAAAGCAACTCTTGGGTTCAGTATCGACTAATTGCACCTAACGCAGCTTTATCATAATTGAATGACACTTTCGTGCTCAGTTTCAAACCGTTGAAATATTGGAATTTTCTGCAGCGACCATCTTTCTGATTTCTAATTTCCCATGCGATTCGTTACTGACTAGCTTAAAATACGGGTTGTAAATCGAGCACTAACTCTTTTATATGTGCTACTGGAAAATGAGGGCTGAGTCCATTCACTTCGTTTCATCAGACAAGTAATTGGCCTGACGCGAAAGTAATAGCCATCCTGGCGGCTGCGGAGCTCTGCACTTATCGGCAATTTTCTCAGGAACTAAGTGGGTATAGCCAACAACCTTACGGCAAAAAAAATGATTATAATTCTTTGACACTCGTGGATGACAGCCCACTTATGCTGTGGTAGGTTGGAAGTTATTCAGAAAGCGGTTATCGACACTACCTGTTTGGTAACAAATCATATTACTTTCAACAGGTTTGCTGGTTTTTGATAGCTCTATATTATATTCTTGACACATCCAGCCACATATCTTCCAACGAATGTTGAAACTTTTGAATAGATACGATCCTTATTGATGTTTCTTAATATACTCTGTGAAATTATTCTACATATTTTTAAACATGCATAGACATCTGTGCGTACTTTAGTATGATTGGTCTGTTTTATGTTGCTCATATTCTTTACTTACGATTAGGTCTATTTTGGATAGGCGAGCGGGTGCTTCTTGTTAGAAAAGCAAAAAAGGTCTCGTCAAATGCGATGACATGGTAAATTTTTACGCATATCTTAAAATCGGTTAAATTATTATTCTCTCAGCCAGCACCTGATTGGTGTAACAAACAAGGTAAACCGATTTTGACATGACAGGAATAATTAAAGTTCAATTCAAACACATGCGTGAAGAGTGCCTATCTGGTGAAACACCAATTATCTATTATGAGACTAACCAGTCTAAAGTATAAATGGAATATCATACTTGCGTTATTGGTTTATTCCTAAGATTTGTTATTTCATGATGAGTCAATGAAGTATACCGCCAAAGATAGCACAACTCTTTTCAATAAAGAAAGCAACTTGGCACAATCCTGTGCTAGTCACAACTGAAATCAGGTAAGTATAGTACCTATTCGGAAATCATAGTTTTGGTGTTAGCAACCATAGCGTCGGTACCCTTTACAGGTTCTGTGTATATATTACATATGGTGAGTTAGCTTTGAAGTCGCATTATTGAAGATTTTGTAAGATGTCAGCTTCACTACTGCAGGTTAACACATTCGTATAGGAGGTTGTACCGTCCTATTTTCTTACATTCCTCAAGAGTTGTTTGATTAAGTACGGAAAATGTACGTTCTCGTTTTAATGGAATTATTCGTTGACGAATGTGTCGTGTGCCAATCAAGAGCCACATCTCTCCTGAGATGACGGAAAACTTTATAGGTCATCTTAAGACCTCATCATATAGTTAAAACATCAGGAAGTGTGACGTTGTAGGCATTTCCCGCTTTCTTAAAAGCAGGTCACTGACTCGAAAACTTTTTCGAAGTTCCAACAGCTCTCACAAAATAATTTTCACGTTAGAGCATGATAAAGACAACTGCATACCGATCTCGATCGGTTGGAGCCTTTGATGGGAAGCGAAGTCAAGTAGGTTCCACGTCAAGTAAAGACTGACCAAACTACATAAATTGGTACGTAACTGAAAATTGCAGGTGTTGCGCGTCTTGGATTCGCAGTGAATGAATTTCAAGACTCAAATAAATCTGCTTTGGTTGGAGTTCCGGTCGGTGCAACTGACTAGTAGTGTCAAATAATAACTAAACAGATATACTTGCTCAATTGCATTTTCTATCTTATGTAATATTTAATTGATACTGGTAAAAATATATATATATATATATATATATATATATAGATATATATATATAATGGTTGTATAATTCATATTTGTGAATATCTTTTTGTCTTTGCTATTTGATTATTCCTAAAATATGCTCTAATCTCTGTGTTAATACGTTAATCTGTCTTTTATTCAATAACCCTATATATATGCACGTCATTCAGTGGCATTCCACTTAGTCCACGATTGCGTCGTCTGAGGCAAAGAACTCTTCCTCTGCCTCTGTCTGCCTCGTCGTAAGTGTAGCTTTGGCACGTAGCCTGTCATCAGCATATAAAATGGATAAATATATAGCTTTTCTTGGTCTACGAGAATTTATTACTGTCCATTTTATCGTTGTCGTTAAAATTACTTACACTTAAATACAATGCACTAACTGTTGATTTATTTCAAATATGACTGGACTGTCGGTATAACTTGAAATTGGCTGTTGACTCATTTTTTTATCACACTAAATATTTCACTTATCTGATATTGTGATGTCCTGATTTATGATACTACTCTTACTTATTCGTCGTTTTTAGCTGTAAGATAAACAATTTGTAGACGCGCTTTTGTGATCTTCTTGTATAAAAAACTTTGTTGTTGTAATAATAGATTTTGCCTAATCATCTTATCTGTGTTTTGACTAACACAGGATTGTTCTCCGTTCCCCTTACAGTGGATAAATTTCGGGACCCTTTGGATCTGCCACATGCCACGGGTAAATGAAAATCCAATGGCTAAAGTTTTACTTAGGTGGATTTACACGTGTATGAAATTATATTTAACTGAATAATTACCAGTCATATGCAGACACATGCGTCTTGAGCCCATATAATGAAGTTTCATTAGCTATTTTTAAATCAGACGGTCATAAGTGTACTTGTAGTGGTTTAGGTTTAATTTATCAACTTCAAAGCTTACCTTAAAATGATTTCACTTAGGGTGTATTTGTTTTATTTTTCACCCCTCCATTACCACTGAGATCTCCCTTAATCACGTCGTTTCACATAGTAAGAATAATACAAATGCGTGACGCACGCCTATCTAATTGAATGTCAGCTATTATGGGAGTATCCAATCAAGCATAAATTAATGGGTTCTAATGAAATTACGTACATGCTTTATTAGCCTGTCCCTATAACTTGTGATGATCTGTGGACTGATGAAGGGAAACGAAAAGGGGTACGGATAACTTTCCGCCGAAACGAGGAACTGACAAAGTTCTTATTGTCACAACACAGATCAGATAATTTTCGTGTATGTCGACATTTTGGCTGATAACTTCTATGCAGACAATAACGAAGACATTAGACACAAATGACTTCAAGCTTGTTTTTTTTCTGTTTTGGTATCTAATAGCAATACGTAACCGAACAAGTACA
>JAQBSW010005879.1:0-53506 GCA_029291075.1 Eudiplozoon nipponicum
CATCACTATTAATAATCTAAATATCCATCATATATATAAGTATGTATACACCATATATAATATGCATATCATATACCCAACCATGTGAGTTCCTCAATGGTTAACTGGAATTTGTCAGATATACATTTGTTAATATTTATATTTATTTACACCTTTTTTTAAAAACCATGTATTATATATATATATATATATATACCAACGATTCACACTGAGTTCATAATATGTTAATGTACCATATATATACACTTATAAATATGGTCACATTTTATATGAATAAATGAATATCCATACAAATACACGTCTACCGGACATACTGTATGCATATCTAAATTAACCTATATGCACCCATATCAGCTCTTATCTCATCTAACAGGAATCTAAATATACATATATATATATATATATATATATATATATATTGCATATCTAAATAAGCAAAGAGAAAACATGTTTGTTTACCACATATCTTATATTAATATACCGTTTCATTCATATATATGTCTCCTGTATATATATATATATATTTATATACATATATATTTATATATATATATATATATATATATATATTATATGCATATACAATTAAATATATAATCAACCACGTGTGTTCCCTCCACAGCCTATATAAGTAGATAATAATATCCATCGGTAAATATTTAGGTGTGCACACCATATATAACATGAATATATAATTATACATACATAAAATCAAGTGAAATCCTCCTAGATCTTATCAATATAAAACATATGCATCCATCCAACTATATATGTATATATGAACATATGTGTGTTTACAAATCGTATACAATATGTCTATTTAAATCAACTTATGAGTAACTATGTAAGGTGTTGTGTCCACCTATATTGGATGGTCCACGTACACGTATGTCGTCTGTGTATATTATCAGCGTATCGTCCAGACGAGACTTAATTATGCCTAATTCTGCAGTTAAATTATTCATTTGAGAAGTCAGTTCCTGAAACAACGTTTTCAACCCATCAGAAGCCATTTTAAATGTACCACACATGCTTTATTTTTGCACAATTATATGTAAAAATTTTTTCGCATAACGAGTATCCATTTAATAAAAAAAATACAAATATTAATTAATTTATGTTCACTTCGGCTCGAAGTCTGCTTCTATCATTTGTCTGACGGCTTCATTTTTATACGGGCGCTTCTGCGAGGAATTTCTGTTCAAATAATGTCTGCCCTAGATAAGACTCTGTTCATTATTTGTCTTAAAGATGGCTATTGCCAAATCTCCCCCTTAGAAATAGGCTTTTGCACTCTGCTTAAACGATCCAGTGCAACAGCTCGTGGTCCATCGTGCATGCTAACAAAAACAGTATTGTGCTCTGAGTCCACCCTCTCCACGCGATACGGTCCATCATTGACAGCCTCAGTGCCATGGGCTCAACCTTCGTGACCATGACATAGTCGCCGACCTTTAGGCGAGTACGTGTCGGTTGCCTTGCATAGCCTTGTCGCTGTGTGGCGCCAACATATTCAGTTAACTGTTTGAGTCGCTCATAAATATCCGCTATGGTGCAGCGCTCATGGGATCCTTGGATTACAAGTTCAACTGGCATTTTTATGTGACCTCCATAGACCATGGTCGTTGGAGCGAATCCTGTAGCTGTTGAGACCGTAAAGCGCATGGCCCGCTCGACCAAATATGATTTGTCTCTCCACGTTTCCGGGCTCTCGTGGCACCAACATTGCAGTACCTCTTTCATCGTCCTATGTGCGCACTAAGCAGACGCATTGGTTTTCGAGTGATAAGTGGCTGTGCGGGAATGCTTTATGTGAAAGGCTTTGCACCACTGATTAAATTCTTTCTACTCAAACTGTGCGCCTTCATCGGTAACAATAACTTGTGGTGCACCGAATCGACTGAGCCATCGCTTCTTCATTGGTACAAACTCGACCCATCGGGTAAACTTATCGACCATAGAAAACACATAGGACACGCCGCCGCGTGCTACCGGCAGTGGACCTACCAGGTCGATATGCAGAAACTCGTTCCGTGCAGTGGCATTAAAAGCAATCGGAATGACTTTTCCTCGTTTTTTTGTTTTACAACGTTGGCATGCAGTGCACTGTTGACAATAGCTACGAATTTCTTTTGACATGCCAGGCCAATAAAATAGCGACTGCAACGTCTCAATGAGCCACCCAGCGCTGGGATGTCCCAACGTTTCATGCGAAAAGGACATTAATTCTGTTCTTATAGATTCTGGCACAAACCATTGCACTGTTTGTCCTACTCTCCGCACCAACAGGCCGTTCTGTAGGCTCAGCGTTTTATATGGTGCAGACACCAGTGTGCCGTTTTTTAATTGATTGACTATTTCCTGATACGTGGCATCTTTTCCTTGTTCTTCAGAGACTTTTATAAGTGGCGAAACCTGCACAGCGGAAATTCCGCTGAGCACATCGGCTGCCGCATTCTCAATTCCTGCTCTATGATGAATTGATATATCGTATTCTTCCAGTACTTCAATGGCTCGGTGTACTCGTTTCTTCTCAATATATAGTGATCTCCAATGCACCAGCGCTTTGTGGTCGGTAAAGACGTCTACGTGTCCCCCGATGACAAAATATCTAAACTTCCGTAGCGTCCATTGTACGGCAAGTAATTCCTTTCCTGTGACGGTATAGTTCTGTTCCGCCTTAGTCAGTGTGCGACTTATATATTGCACAGGTCGTCAGTCAGATTGTAAAACCGCTCCTATCCCAATATCTGATGCGTCCGTAACAATTGACATATTACCTACCAGGAAAGTCAAAATAGTTGCCTCTATTAATTTCTGCTTGCATAGCACAAACACTTCTTGAACCCCCTCTGTCCAACGAAACGTTATCTTGGAACTAGTTAACTTAGATAAGGGTTGTTGTGTAACCGCCATCCCTGCGAGGTATGGTCTATAAAAATTCACCATACCAATAAACCGGCGCAATACTTTTCCAGTAGTAGGCACCGGATAATCCTTGATAGGCTGTACATTCGAATCTAACGGCATGCATCCCTCCGCTGCGACTAAGTGCCCCAGGAACCGCACTTCTTGACCTATCTGAACCTTTTCTGGATTATAATGTAATCCCCATTCTACAGCTTTGGCCAACATCTTCTGCAGCCTAACACGTAATTCGTGTTCAGTAGTGGCCCATATAATAACATCGGCCACGTAAGCTGTTGTACAAGTTAAGTCAGACACAAACGAGTCCATCATTCTTTGAAACACTTTCGGTTAGTTTTTGAGGCCAAATGGTACCCGGGTGAATTGGAAATGACCTTGGGGTACTTGTACCGCTAACTTCCATCGGTCTTCGGGCCACACTCCTATTTGCCAGAATCCCTGTTTAATATCAAGCACGGCAAACCATTTGCCTCCCGCTAGCTGTAGGAACAGATCACGCAGAGCGGGCATGGGATACGGGTTTGGTATAGTCACTGAGTTCAATTGCCTGAAATCAGCCGCAAGTCGGAGCGAACCATCCTTTTTCGTAACGTACATCATCGGAGCACGAAAAACAGATGATGACGGTTCAAGAACCCCGGCTTCTATCATTTCTTGGGTTGCTCGAGTCGCTGCTGCTAATTTCTATGTAGGAGCACCATATACCTTTGGTGGTTCGTAACCTTCATTTAGTTCTAGCCATAGCTTATGCTGGTCGACTGTCGGCCCTGGACATTCGCTGCAATCAGGCAGTTGGAATATAATGTTATATTGGTTTCGAAGATTCCTCCACCACCCAAGTAGACAACTGGTCTCCACCTGCATCTTAGGGGAACATATATACTTTATTGAATTTATCCTCTCAGGCCTCGACATGCATACACGCTTATTTTGACAGTCTATCGTCTTAACCCATTTTCTAATGAAATCAAGTCCCAATAAGGGCGTTTGCGTATTCGCAATAACAAAAGACATATGATAGATATTTTCATCGCCCGCAGCCACCATCAATGCGCCCGATGCCTGACATAAACTTGCTCTCGTAGGCTTTACGTTGTTTAATGGCCAAGTCAGTGGTAATACCGAGACATTAGCTCCAGTATCCAATTGCATTATAACTGGCTGTCCGTTGAAGAGTTCTAAAAATTCAACTTTAATAAAAATCCTTACATTTGGCAATGTTTCCCACACTTCCTTTTCTTTAAAGGTCATCTTGTTCGAACCAATTTTTTGTTTGTTGTGCTGGTCTTCATTCCATCTATTCCTCAAAGCCTCCGAAGGATTAATATTTGTGCCCTGATCTCGCCAACCTAGTCCACACGATTCACAATAATTATAGTTTACCCCTTAAATTCAGCCTTTTAACTCCGTCTAAATTGTTTTGTTTTCTATATCAAATTCCTAGTTGCCTTCTCTTAATAAAAGTGGTAATACACATTTTTATGTATATATACCTAATTAACCGCACACAATTATACTAACTTAATTAAATTTATTGAAGCCCACATTTTATATATATAATTTCAATTTAAAGAATATCCGCCAACAATCATAAATTTAAGTTCATTTAAAGGTTAAATCTCAACATAAAATCATTTATTGAATAATTCATAAAAACTTTAGTGAGCGGGATCTATGACGGTTGTCTTATAGGTACACATTTAACCTAAATTTAAAATTCATTTCTAAGTATACAATTTGTTTAGGACATACCAATTTTAAACATTTCCATAATAGAGAGTAATATCTTCTTACTATTAAACAATCATTGATTGTACAGAAGTGGATACAATTTTTTTTAAATCGAGTTTACGAGATTTCTGTAAATACCATACCTATTGTCTCTAACCAGTCGTCAAACAACATAACAAAATTACCATAAGGTATATATTTCTACCTTGTAATAATTTTGGTTATTCCGTTAAACAACGCTGAACAAACTTTATTCAACCTGCACCGGAATGTTAATATACATCGATACCACATCCCGGCTATCCGATAATTTATATTTACTGATATAATCAGTAAAATGATAATTGTTATTTAATGTATAATCTAGAAAGTAGGTATATTTTCTTATTCTACGGCATACAAATTTGTACATTTCATAGGTTGGAAAATTTTGTAAATTCACAATTAACCTAACTGGACTAACTTGATTAGATCGAACCACATTTCCAGTGGTTAATATGAACTTCGTCGAAGCCAGCGTAGGAAAGCTACAAATCAACACCCAGCCTCTACCTAGACGAACTCGATGCGAACTTGGAAATACAGATCAATCGAGTCTTGACGAATCTGATAGTGTAAAGCAATAGCCCACGTAAGAAAACCGTGAAGAGTCAAAATCAAACATAAACATCCGAAGAGATTTAACGTTCAAATTTTCTATTATATCAGTAATTAGAAAAATCATATAACTGTATTTTTGTAGTTTGCCTATTATGGGAATCACTAGTTAAGCCAATCATTTGGATTTTTCATGCTTGGCACAATTGTCCATCAAAAGGTCATAAATAAAAACCAACTTTATACTTCTCGGTGAGCTTTACCACTTTGGAGTTTGGTCCAAATGATCTGAGATCTTTTTATAAGCGAGCGAAACGACCCTCCGAATTACCTGTCTTAAAATTTCCTTAATGAGAATTAAGAATTTTTTATCTGAAATAAAATAACTAACCAGGGAAATATACTCTTCGATCCACAATATGATTGGCGCTTGTGAACAATATTTCTGCAAAAAAACGAAGTGCATATTATTGTGATATTCCATATAGCAAAAGAACTTCCTGATATAGGTAGATCGAGGCGAAAAAGTTGTATGTTTTTCGTTTTTATTTTTGTTGCCAATGTTAATTTTCATTTTAATACAACAACGGACAAATAGCCGGATCGTTGGAATAAAAGAAAATATTGTAATGTGTGGTAATAATAAACTAAAGTACTAAATAACCGAAATTACAATATTAAATGCACTAGGATTCCGATTTAATTTAACAGGATCACACAACGAAACAAAATCGTTTATTTCCCGCGACGGACACGAAAATCAAAGCAACAATTTATGAATTCTTAATTGTCAACAAAAATTATCGCACACAACGTAATATTCCTATTAAAATCAAGATGGCAAAATTGATTTAATCTCTTACCAAATAGTATTTAAGCAATCGATTTAATGTGAAGATATCACCACCCACGCGATCAATGATGTGCAATTGCATAACTTATATAAATGTAGGGAATGTTGAAAAACATTAATATTTGGAATTGCAGCCAAGTACAGTGTATGCGAGACTACAAGATGCGAGAGCCAAATATATAATTTTGCTTTCCTATTATATACGTTACGAATTGACCTTCGCTATTCAACTTGCTCTCGTGATCTGATGTTCATCTAAACGTGTCACTACATGTGTCTTACGACGATTGTATTTTGCTCAGCGAATATTAAAAGACAAAGAGATCATTTTTATCAGTGATTTTACAATGTATGACAAATTATATTCATTATAATACGAATTCCATGTGCAAAAATATTGCAAAAATTGTTTAGATACAAGAACTCTTTTTCCCATTTTCCATGTATTGACAATATATATTTAATATATATATATATATATATATATATATATATATATATATATTTAAAATATGGTAAACAGAATATTTTCACCTGGAGAGTATGTAGAATATTGTTCATCGATCAACTAACGTTGACCAACTGACTAATCGGTAAATTACTCGAACAAAAGAAACTGACATCACAAACGCCTGTTTCAAATAGATGGTGAATACATGTCTGCAACTGCACAACATACCCCTCAAACCTCGCTTCTGCCCGATTTATGAAAAAAAGAACAAGCATGTTCGCGCATTGAGCACATGTGCCAATTCTCAACTGGCACATGTATATTGATGAATAGTACTGCACATTCTTTTCAGGTGAAAATATCCTATTTTGCTTTACTTTTCGAAATATATATATATATCAAACGTAAAGCAAAATAGGATATTTTCACCTGAAGAGAATGTGCAGTACTATTCATCAATATACATGTGCCAATTGTCAATCAACTTACGTTGGCCAATTGAATAATCGGTTAATAACTCGCCTGTTTCAAATGAAATGGTGAATACAAGTCTGAAATTGCATAACATGTACGCGCATTCTGCTTGAAATCGAAGTGATGAACGCAATTGATTGTTTGGTCCCTTATTCCACTCTCTATATGCCTCAATTTTTTCTGTTTAGTTTTGACTTTCAGTATAGGTAAATATGTTTTTAGGTAAAAATTTCTTGTATCTTTTTGTCTTTGAACATGGATATTGTACGGTGAATTTATTAAAGATCGCGTTTCAAAAAAATTTATTTTATATATAAAAATTGTCGGTTAATTTAAAATGTATTTATCTTGAAACATGCATAGTTGTAAAAGCTAAGAGTGTAGATATAAATTTGTTTATGCAGCTTACAAGCCAGGAGTTTGATTCAATCGCGGAATATCAATGCTCTTCGCGTGGTTCAGTGAACGTTGGCCAGACAGAAATGTGGTGTAAGTGCACGTTTTTAAATATACTGGTTAATTACTGCAAGTTAAACATAGGCTGCTTATATGCTGTATATCCTTAACTTACTTGAGGTTGCATTGCCGAAAACTATACATTAAAATCCTTCGTTACTGCTCAAATTCATATTTCTGTACACAATTGTGACATCCAACTGAGTCATATGCTATAAACAAAAGTATAATCGGCATAGAACCCAACAATGGCTCCTACTTAGGTGTCACCAGTAAGCACGAAAAATAGGAGCATATAAAATTATACCTTTTCTTAGTGCTGAATTTGGTATGTCCTCCTGGTACATTTGAAATAAGTAATTACTAGGTACGCAATACACATGAAATAATGTAATATGTAATAATTCGCCCGAATAAAGGATAATTATTTATAACTTATATTAATCTTGTCTAACATTCCATAAATTATTATTATCATTTATATCATATTTAAAAATGTTTTTATTATTTTATTCTATTCTATTCCATTATTGCATATTATATTCGATTACGTTAAATATATTAGTTCCTATGTGCCTCATCTATAATTCATTGCACATCAATTATTTTTGCTTCTTTCTTTTCTTTCATACCGTGTAGGATTAGTTTAAAATTATTTTCAATAACCACTCAGAATTTAAAACAGAAAAGCACTTTATTCGATCCAAAATTGTCATAATTTGTTTTATGTATCCTTTATTATTCGTTACAAATGTATTTTTACTTTGATTTTTCGTGTTATTTTCACCAGTTGTGCATTCGGCCAATAATGCTACTCAAGCCCACGTTAAGCACTACCCAAATGAAACAGCAATTCGGTGGTTGGTGCAAAACCGTTTCCTTAATGTAACAACGATGAAGGAGGCCACAAAATTGATTGAAAAGGAGTGCCAACGTGTAATTTTTGCAAAAACGTGATTTATTTAATTCTGGTTTTGCATTTGTGCAGACAGTCTGCTCCAAAATTGAAGTTCATATTAATTTTATTCCAGTTCCGTTCGTACGGATTTTCTGATTTAATGACAATTTTAAGATTTCTTATAACGATTTAATTAATTTTATTTTGCACATTTTTCTATTTCCAATTATAGAACGCAAATGCCATTCCGTTTAAATTAATTCCATGCAAATTACAGTAAATTCCATACTCGCGATTCATTTCAGATTTTCTGTCATTTTCCAGTTAATTTCAATACAAATTTTAAATGCGCACAAATATTAGTAATCACAACTATGAAAGCCTGACTTTAGAGTAAGCATGTTCACTTCATTATGAATACGAAATATAACAATTAAAATAAATTTTTTATTCAGTATAAATGGTTGTCAAAAATGTTTCTTTTCTTTTAGCTTCAACAACTAGGGATAAAATCGTTGGATTGTGGTAAGTATTCAAACTTGCATCTTCGATGATGCTGTGTCTAAACTTTAATATAATTTACGGTGGTCGACGCTCGTAGACGTAAAATCCAGCTTTATTGTAATAGTTGGGAGATTCCATAAAATGGAATAGAATATCTTTATTTGGACTCAAACTACACAAGTTTTATCAAATAGTTTACAATATTAGAAAATAGTTATAATTCGTGTAATCACATAAGTATATCAATTAACACACATATAAATAAATAAATGTTGAAAATTTTGCAATATGTTTCATCGGCCCGAGAACATCCTACGTGAGCTAAATCAAATTTTGATGCAGATATTACAATAAAGAACAAATACGATATTTTTCTTGTATATGTTGTATAAAATATTTAATAATAAAAATAATGACAGGCTATTATATAAGACCACCTTGTCCGCTAACTAGAAAATCAAGGTACAATTCGAAAGTAATATTAGCTTTTATCAGTAAGAACCGTGAACAGCAATTGTTAATTCGTTACGATAGCTAATTTAATGAAATATTGAATTTTTTTTCTAATATAATAATACTGATAATAAAGAGATAAATTTCAATAAGATGTTACTGAACACGTTTATATTGTTCCTTTGTCTAACCACGAAAATCCTTTCTCATAATAAAAATTCTAAAGAAAAAAAGGATTTAATAAACATCTTGGACAGAGAGCGCTTCCCTACGCCTTTTTTCTTGCCGAAATTTGAATTCAAAGACACCATTAAAAACAGCATCCTGAAAAGGAACAATTTAATTCTGCCCTATTACAGATTTTAGTGCTTTACTTTTTTAATGTTTCTTACTAAAACGAAGATTGCTTAATATCTACACAGACAATACAAATCTAGAGTTTTTTTTATTTTAAAAGAAATCAATATTGTTTAGATTTATTGGATAGATTATTTTTATTTAATCAAAAAAAAATTTAAACTCGAACATAAAGACCATTGTGCTGTAAATTAGCAAATTGGAATTTAAATAAAATTTATCCCGAGCTTGATCATTGTGAAACTTAGATTGTAACTTTTGGTGGCCTATATTTCAAATTAATTACTGGAATACTCATTCTTCCATCATATAAATAATACCTAAGTAATCTAAATATTTTCGGTAAATATTTGATGAACTAATCACCTTCATATTGCCGTTATAATTTATATAGTCAATATCTTTCGAGTTATCAATGAGGGCAATAACTGCATCCAACAATTTCGCATCTAGCCTAATTACATTCTGCCGCATGGGAATTTAAGGAATAGTATAAATTAATATATAATCGATGGCACGCGTTGTCCTACTAACCTAAAGCTACGGATTAGACACTATCGTTAGAATATCAATTGCTATTTTTACATAGGTAAAAATGTGTTTTAATAGACACCAAGAACATTTTAAAGGATAAAGGTTATTAAAGCAGGTTATCAATTAATATACTAAGGTGATATTTTGTTTTTCAGGTTGTACTTTTAAGAACAATTTTACAGATACAGCATTGTCTATAATAAGGTCCGATTTTTGGTATCCGTACAATCAGTTAGCTCACTCCCACGGCATCGTTTAAAGGATTACATGTTAAGTGTTAACTATTTTCTCTAATTCACGGATAAGCTCACATGCAGTCTTATCCATCGGTAATATAATTAGTTAGATGATTGTATCCAATTCTAGGAACGACCTTAAGTTTATTCAACATGATTCGTTTCGAATTTTAACGGATCACCAGTAATTATCAACAAAATCTAATAAATTTTTAAATATTATTACACTTTTCCGTTTAATTCTTAATTTACATAACATTCAATCCATTACCTCTGTGTGGTACTTGTAAAGTAGAAATAAATTAAGTAATAATTTTTTAACATTTATTTGAAACTCAGAACGCGTGCATTCTCAGAGCAAATTTCTGTTTTCTGCTACATACTTTGTGCCATCGTAAAACAAATTATTTGTTGTCCAATTTCTTAATTTACTTAGTAATTCTGACAGTTAACCGATTCAACGTATAAATAAGCATTATATAAGCATTCCAAACCTCTAGTTGGTTCATTTATAATTTGCATTTGATCACAGTCATACAATTTGTTAAAATCGCCTGACATCACAGTATAATCATTATTCTGTATGAACCTAATGACATCATCATGAATGGGTTTCGCTTCAAATTATTGTCTGGTATATTATTCTTCAAAATGCATTCGGACACGAATATTTATAGCGGTTTATTATTATTGAACATAAGTTTTTGTCATAATATATTTAAACGTCCAATTTGGCGCTTAATAAATGTTGTTGTTGCTTTTTTTGTTTTACCCACAGATAATATAACAATAGTGGACAAAGCAACGACGAAATCATCTGCATCAGGTAAGCACGCAGTGAAAATTATGCAATACTTATTGTATGCTGTTAAGTGCATGTATATAATGGAACCGGTGTTTATATCAAATGACAAATTACTATATGAAATATTGTCATTCACAAGAATAAGAGTTTCATAATTCTCAATTAATATAATCGCCTTTGTGCGATTGTAGAAATAATGTTTCTTCCGAATTTATGAAAACTTCCACTGTTTCAATTTATCAAAGTAAACGGATTGCGGAGTTTCAATAACTGATGTGTGAGTACTTTCATCAGAGAAAGTGAATCGGAAAACAACGCTTGTACATTATCAAAGCCACATAAAATTAATTGCATAACAGTTAATAAACGAAATATCTTAGAATATATTGCATCAATTTCAAAAAACCTTGAGTCATTTTCATTATTCAAAATAAAGCTAATTGTTTTAGACATTTATTATAATAGTTAATTTATTTATGCATTTTATTACTGTATCTTGCTAGTCGGTTTACCCTTGAATACACCCAACCAACATTTTTTTTGTGTAAAAAATGAACACTCTCATAAAATTATATTTTATAAAGCACATATTGATCTTTTAGGTTTTGCCTTATGATTACCTTTATGCTAATGGCGATTTCAACATTTACATTGTTTAAAGTTAGCTTCGAAGTTTCAATAGTCCTACGTGCAATTATTAGCGAAGGTGTGGAGACATTAAACAGTAAAGTAAATAGAAATAGATGGAAAGATTCGCGAAACATCTAGGAAGTAATTTGTAGAAATGACAAATATCGACAAAATATACGATTAATTGGTATTAACGTTGACAGTCCCACCGCACACATCGAAAATAAAATAAATTTTCTCGATATATACCCTTTATGTATGCATTTTGTATGTAATTGTGTACCTACATGTATTTAATTTACAAAGTAACACATTTCTGTGTCATATCAAATTTATAATATGACTTATTTTGACCACTATCTCGAGTCTTAATCTTGATTCTAACAAGAGATGCAATACTGACACAGAGAGCAGGGTAACAGAATGAATTCCACCTGTGTCATTTACGTTCTTTTTTTTAAAAAAATGGTTTTCTTCGTAAAACTATGTGATGTTAATTTACTTTCATTCATTACGTATTTACACACACTGAATGACATGTTTTGTAGAAATTTGTTTTTGAATCATCAATATTGCTCATTTTAATTCAGGCAATGTATATGGCAATTTAGAAATTTAAGCTTTTTTGAAGCTAAATATTAACAATTTATTACTCTAACTGCTTAACATATATACATTTGGAGAAAGTTGGAAAGCTTTCAGGCTCTTGACTGCAAATATATTGAACATTCTAAGTTCACAGTAAAGAACACTTTTTATGAGACCAATAGAGGTGAGAACATCATTGCTCATTTACGAATTGAGGGTTAATTCTTCTTTAATCAGTTTGTTGTAATGCTCTTACGATGACCGTAGAAAATCGCATAAACTTAGTACGTTGGACACGCGGTATATTTGCTATGTTGGGCGAATAATTACATAAAAATGGAATTGGTGTACATATCATTCTCGCAAACTAAATTTAAAGAGTATTGTTTACCGCTCACGAAATTAATGATTGTTTAACCTTATAACATATTCTTGTGTTCAAGGTTGAAAAATTCAAATGTGTGACTAAAAAGTGGTTTTGCTGCCGATATTTTCAGTTAAGTACAATGTATGCGAGACTACAAGAGATCAGTGCCGCATATATATATTTTATTTCGTCATATATACATTGCGATTTCATCCTCGTTACTTAGCTTTCCATCAAGCAACGATAATGCCATATAAGGTTAAATCGCGTCAATACATTGTGTAGCAATTATTGCTTCTTTCAAGTATTTTTAATGCATTAATAAGTCTAAATATAAAATATGAAATTTTAAGAGCTATATCGTTTTAATGGGTAACTTATGATGTATGTATACGCGTGTAAATATTTTCGTGGTAGTTCTTTGCAGTTTCTTGAAATAATTTCTTTATTTTGAACCTGGATTAATTGAAATTAACCGATCTGCAGTAATTTTCTTTTTTTGGAAGATATTTGGGCCTAGCTTACCGTAGGCCCTCATCAGTTGCATTACACGAAACAAATGAAGCAAGCGCGTTATTTTCTCTAGTCATAATTTTTATACCTCAGACTGACCTTTCTTTTCAGTTTCCTGTGCAGTCAAATGAATTACTCTGTTGTCTACACATATACTTCTGACAATTTGCCACACAATCTGTATTTCAGCCCTCTTACTCAATTGTGCGTTTTCTTGGCTGGTGGTTGTTTGTTTTCCTTCTTCTCGTTGTTACAATTATTTTCTAAAAATGGCATGTGCAGCTTACGGAAAAATTCATTGCATATTGCATTTGTTAATGATGGCTGCTAATGATGATATATTCCTATCTCTTTATCTGTGTGTGTCCAACGATTAGTATAACTATCCTATTGTAATTTTAGTTATTTGTATGCATTTTGTTAGTATGCTTTTTATTTATGTGCATGGGATGATGGTACTGTTGATAAGAATTTGCTTATGAGTGTTGGTCTTAATTCGTTCATTTGCGCCACAATCTTATTTCTATTCAGTTTAGTCCAGTATCTTGTTAGTCGGCTGTTGTTTATTATTTGCATGTATCTTAACAATTATCATATATCTCTCTGAATTTGCGTTATAGAGAACTAAAAACTTTGGTTTACCTATTTTGTGATCTGTTTTTGTTATGTCATCTGTTATATCTAATTGTTATGCTGGTATTAGACATTTTCTTGTCAGCTTCTGGAGAATCTGTTGCTTGAGGCGACCTGTCAAATATTTCTTTTTGTCCATATAAACGCCGGTATAACTACATTGAAACGTGTAGACGATTGGCGTTTAGGATGACTGCGGAAACTGTCCTTTGGCTTCTGATCTTATAACTCACTGTGCAACCGAAATTTTTGTTAACTGTTTATTGGGGAAATTGGCTCTTGATTCTCGATATAGTCATATTCTGATTATTTTCCCCCCGATATTGCGAAATGAGATATACTTTTCTATTCTCATTGGCTGTTGTTGGTAGTTTTCTGGTTTAAATTTTATCATCAATAAAACGCTCGAGATATCCATTATTTTCTAGTTCATGTCTGAGTTTACCAGACTCTTTCATGACCAGAGCAAATTCACCTTTTTGATTGACCAGATTGTTCGCCAAGTTTCGCTTTCATAAATTATGTACACAAATTTTAAAACAAATATGTTGGCTCGTCCGTGATGATTTCATATCTAGAACTCGCGCAAGACGACATTCTTCTTCACGAATTAATTCTATGTCCAGAACAGACAATTTGGAATTTTGTGTTGGTATTTACTTTGTTTAAATATAGTTTACGAGTCTGAATTAAAAACCAATTGAATTGAATTCGACCAGTCGCCAAACAAATTAGCACATATATTGTCAATTTTAGGTATTTACCTTGTTCGCTGCATCGAAGACCTTTTCAAAATTATTTGTGTTATGTCAGATTAGGAGATTTTCATCTACAAACCCTCTCTAGGGCTCGCCGTTCCCCTTAGAATATTCACATTCATTTGACTCCATGATTGCATAGGAAATACCATAAGAAAAAAAGCGCATCGAAACATCCAATGGCGACACCATTCGTTTAACGATATAGATATATATTCTTTAGAAATGCGAGCTCTAAAATTGATATTACCTGGCATCTCAATATCTATATCTATACATTTATATATATATATATATATATATATATATATATATGTTTAGTTAAAGATACTCGCGGAGAATTAAGAAAGCATTGAGGTGTTATCTGATAAATTTTTGTTTTTTATGGCTGCACATGGAAAGTACTACAGAATTTTTATTAGAGCTCATATTTCGGGATATATGTATATATATATATATATATATATATATATATTTTAATCAGAAAGATAAAACACAATTATAATAAAGTGGATAGTGGCCATTTTTTCGAGATTAATAAACCTCGCTCTACAAACATTCATTTATATACATTCTGGGTTTTCATTTGATTATGTAGGTTGCAACATGTCTGACCCGGTTTTACTTCTAATTCTTGTTTTGGCTGATTGTATTAGTGTGTATGCATTTGTGTATGTGTGTGCCTGTCTGCATGTATTGCAAAGTGATGTCTGAGATCTAGTCATTATTGAATTGAGGGTTTGAGATTTAACCAACAGTTCGCATTTTTGGCTGTTGCGTGTCCGAGTGCTTTTTTTCCGAGAGTTGTCTTTCGTTTCACTTTTTTGCGTAATATTGTTTTCTTCATTTGGTAACAGCCAAGGTAAGGATTGCAGTATTGAAGGATTATTTTGTTTCGACATTTCTGGCACCGTTTGTGCATTTGTTCATTCCTCTTCAGTTTGTTGCCAATCCGATTGAATGTTTGTTGAGTCTGGTCAAGGTCGTGTTCTGACTGGCCAGGGTAAATGTAAATTCTACATAAAGCAAAATCAGAAAAATTATTATATATTTATGAGCCCTTTATATAAAAAAACAAACACATGGTCTAAATATTTACGCACAAGTTCAAATGAAAACCCAGAATGTATATCAACGAAAGATTGTAAAGCGAAGTCTAGTAAACTCGAAATTAATGACCATTATCCACGTTGATAAGGATGTGTTTTTCTTCCTAATTAGAAATATACTGTGTAATATTTGAAGGCAATGGACATAATAAAGAATATATATATATATATATATATATATATATATATGTATATATAAAATTGATGTTATCTTCGAGTATTACTCAGGCTCTTATACATTAGGTTGTAAATAATTTTAATAAAAATTGTACGTTTGGTTTTAATAATTATTTCCCGTTTAATAAAAATCGCTAATTAGAAAGTGAAACTTCGGTTTTCCTCTTAAAAGTTGTAACCCATACCTCCGTTTCCGTGCAATGCTAAGGTCGTTAGGATTCTATTTCATTTTTGTTGGCTTGATCTTTGCTCTGATTAGAATAAACTTATTTTCTTTGAACGAAAGCTGAAGTTATTCATATTGATAACTTACAAGGTGTATAACTTGGTTCATATTAATTTAAGCAATACATTTTCGAACTCAAAAGTAGTTAATTTTAAAAATGTCGAGGTGTATCTTCAAACCAGCAAAACATTTTTAGGCAGTTACACATTTATCATAAATTTATACCAAAAGCATTTGTATTCCACTGTATTAACGACAAGATCTGGATAACTGGGCACTTTTTGTGAAACTAAGCTAAATTTAATTTGAAAAAGTGTCATTCTCTTCAAGAAATTACGTGTTTATTTGGCCGTTCTTCATTCTTGTTGTTAATTTGTAATTGGTTTTCAAAATTTCTTTGAACACATTCTAATTAAATGGGTTGTCTGGGTAGTTTTGAAGAAAATCTGTGAGTTTTTCCAATCAATTTTCTAAATCACCGTATAAAAATATTCATATACTATTTTTCTGAGCCAGATCTAGATATATTTCACCTCACCATTACATTATATTTAAAATATGAACTAAACAAATGCAACCGTTTATATTAATTGGTAAGATGTATAATAAAAAAATTATTACACCTGTTCAGTTTCACCTAGCATTATCAGCTCATATAAATAATATCAAATTGTAAGCGTACAAACAATTTAAAAAAACAAGACTTCTAGCAATGATATCAACACTATAATCATGACATTGTTCAATTAAATATATAACAGTTAGATAGATTGTATTTCTAGCAATGATGTTGTTGTACTTTCTTAAATATTGATTAAATCCTTCAGAGCACTACAAATTCACAATATCATGTTTTTTTAAAATTAATTAAATATATCCGAGATTTTGGTGTCTGCAGTGTTCTATACTAATCATTATTTTTCATTATGTTATCATAAAATTATAACATTAAAACAATTGCATATATTCATCCTCCGCATCCAACAGTGTATGACCATTAAACTACAGCTTCTTTCGGATGTTTAGTATTCTTACTCTGATAAGTTCGGTCAACGCATTTTCTTAATTTATCCAGTTGCTTAAAAATATTTAATATTACGAAAATTTAAATTTTATAAGAAAGGTGAATAGAGAGTTATAAAATGCTTTCTCATTTGTTCTGGCAGAAATTAATATTGGTTAATTTGGTATTGCCATGATTGTACAAGAAAGTAAAATATATCTATCTTCGGTGTTTGCTCCATCGACCCCAGTTTTCTTTGTACAGCTGTGGTAAAATCACACGGAAGTTTCTGCTTTACATCACGTTTATTTACAGATTCCGAGATATAGGCCTGAAATTGAGCGACTTATTTAGAAACGTCCACATAGCATCTTATGACATCTTGATATCTGGACAAAAATGAAACATTTACGTATTTTACTAATTTTTAATTAAGCGAATTTGCAGCACACGTAAAGGTGATACGAAATTATGGCGAGATTACATTTTTAATTATTTCCCACATATAATGTAATACACGTTCTTAAGTGGGGATATGCTAAGTGTGTTAAGATGTTAGTCATTCATGAGGTGTGCCCACTGCATTTTATCTTCGAAATAACTTTTTTCACAATGAGGAATCGCGCTTAGCGATTTTCGCAACAATTTCTGCATCGTTTCATGCATCGTACATACCAATTATTTTAGCCGAATTCGCCTCTATTTATAGTGGTTTAATTTGTCCTTCAATGCTCTAGCATTATTAAAAAGTTTCTTTCTTTTTACAATCTGAAATCTGAATAAGTAATAAATGTGCAACATTTATAATTAATGGAAATCAATTTTGGCGTTATCCGTAATATCTCATTGGAATTAAATTATATGTGGAAATACATATTTTTCTATAGGCACAGACAGTTATCATTAATGCAGCTTGCAGAATCTAATTTGTACATGTCAGATTAGTCTGTACAAATTATTCAGAAATAAGGTGGAATAAAAATTGTTTGCTAAATAAAAATATTTTTTATAATATTAACTGTGCAATTCGACAATAAATGACAATATTCATTTTTACGTTTTTGTATAATGTGAAGTTAACGTCATATCTTCGACTACAACGAAGTCGACAACTGCGGCGTCAGGTAAGCAAACTGCAGCAACATAATGATATTGAAGATGATTAGTTGTTTAATACTTTATTTAAAATAGTTTACACAAATGGCTGCATAAAAAATATTAGTCCTTTGATTATTTAACTCTTATAAGAATGACGCATAGTCAGATATAAAATGATTTCGCATTACTTGTAGGAAACGAATGAAATAGTTAGGTTAGTAAATTCGCGAATTTACAAACAAGTAAATGTTTTCTGTCCTTGGAAGGATATCACATT
Organism: Eudiplozoon nipponicum; assembly: GCA_029291075.1. NCBI lineage: Eukaryota > Metazoa > Platyhelminthes > Monogenea > Mazocraeidea > Diplozoidae > Eudiplozoon > Eudiplozoon nipponicum. The sequence continues at coordinate 18,657 of JAQBSW010005879.1, forward strand.
TCGATGTACGTTGCAAAGGAGCCTTTATTCATCATCAAAACAGCTCGCAGATGTATCTACTTAACATCGCCGTTAGTTAAAATTACGAGATTTAGATCTGAAATCGAGCCATTCCTTCAGAAACGTATTGACGACTCCGTATCATCCAAAGGTAAAATAATTTTCCCATTTCTCCGTCATGCCTCAATTTTTAGCAATTAATGTTCCATTTTTACGAAATTCAAGTATGCTCGAATGAATAATAAATGTTCAGTAAATCAAATTCTCTAAGATACAGAACAAAAAATTCTGATTTTGACCTAAAACATGATATGTCAATGGAATTATGATAAAGGTAGTGATAGGAATTTGTACTCATACATACCCAATTATCATAATTATTGCGTGTGACATAAAATTCCTCTGTACAAACCTTTAAGACATAAAAAATTGGAACAAATTTTGTGAATCAAATAACAATATTTGGTTTGTAATATTTCATGGTGCTAATCCTTACTTAATAACTATATTCATTTTGAATTTTTCCTGTTGCATTAAGGGAATATATTATCTTCAACTACAACAAAGTCGACAACTACACCGTCCGGTAAGCACACTGCATTAATAGAATGAGTTTGATAATTTTTTTAATTCTTATGATTGAGCTAATTAGTTTAAATTTTATTGAATGGACTTCCCAAAATTTAATTCATTATGTGAATATTTTAATTTATGAAAGGTTTTACATGATCAAATATGAAATATTTCTAGTTTCCAAGTGGCCACTTTAGCATGCTCATGATTTGGCGCATATTAAAATTATTTTGAAAAAACTTCTCACAGTTTCAAATGAACTCATCTCATAAACATTTATTAGGCTATTCGGGGAACGGAATGCAAATGTAACCAAGTTGGACCATTAGTCGTGGCAAATTTTGGCACATAATTTAGAGGATTCCAGTGTGGACGAAACCGGTCTACTCATTGAAATATACTTGCTACCTTTCGGATTTGATTGATTTGTTTTAAATGTATTTGTTCTTCGAAATGATTTCTCGCCAAGGCAAAGAATCGTTGTTTACTTATTCGCAACATTGTCTACTTCATTTCTTGCTTCTTTACAAATTAATAATTTTGTCCAATTCCTCTTCTAGTTATTAGTTTCTTAATTTGCCGTCATGCCTCCATTTTTAGCAATTAATATTTCATTATTACCAAATTCAAATATACTCAAATCAAATTAGTCTACGACACAGAACCAAAAAATTTCTGATTTTGGCCTAAAATATGATATGTTATTGGAATTATGATAATGGTGGTAATAGAAATGTTTACTTATACATACCCAATCATCATAATAACTACAAGTAACATCAAATTCTTCTGTACAAACTGTTTATAAAATAAAAAATTGGAACAAATTTTGAGAATCAAATAACAGTACTTGGTGTGTAAACTTTCATTGTGCTAATCCTCACTTAATAACTATATTCATTTTGATTTCATCCTGTTACATGAAGGGAATATATTATCTTCAACTACAACAAAGTCGACCACTACAGCGTCCGGTAAGCACACTGCATTAATAGAATGAGTTTGATAATGTTTTTAATTCTTATGATTGAGCTAAATAATTTAAATTTTATTGAAAATATTTCCCGAAATATAATTAATTATGTGATTAATTTACTTTATTAAGAGTTTAACATTATCAAATATGAAATATTTCTAGTTTTCACGTGGCCACTTTAGCATGCCCATTATTTGGCACATATTCAAATAAATTTGAACAAACTTGTGACACTTTCAAATGACCTCAGCTCCTATGCATTTAGCAGGCTATTCTGTGAGGATTTAAGAATAAATAGTAATATAATTGTATGTAGTATTTGGTACGTGAGGCACAGCATACGATTGAAAGACCGCAAAGCAAATCAAATCAAGTTGGACCATTTGTCGCGGCAAATTTTGGCACATAATTTAGAGGATTCCAGTGTGCATGAAACCGGTCTTATCACTAAACTCTCCTTGCTAATTTTCGCACTGTTTAGCTTATAATACCAAGAAATCTATAACTTACATAATGGATTAATATATTTATTCATTGAATATGCGCGTAGGCATTGTATCCATCCTATGGTTATATATTGAGGTTGGCGAATAAACAAGAAATGGTCAAAATAGGGGCCAAATAGGCTTCAAATGAAGCAAGCCAAGCGAAATTATATGTAGTAATATAACTGAAATCTTGCCATGTGTGCTGCAGGGGAGACAGAGTGAAAATTATTTCGCAATCTATTTATTCGCAACCTTGTCTTCTTCATTACAGGCTTCTTTTCAAATTAATAATTATGTCCAATTCCTCTTCTAGTTATTAGATTTCCAATTTTCCCGCATGCCTCCATTTTTAGCAATAAATGTTCCTTTATTTCGAAATTTATAAATATGTCAAAGAACCAGAAAACTTCTGATTTTGGCCTAAAACCTGATATGTGATTGGAATTATGATAAAAGTGGTAGTAAAAATTTGTACTTATACATACCCAATTATCATAATAACTACAAGTAACATCAAATTCTTCTGTACAAACTGTTTAGAAATAAAAAATTGGAAGAAATTTTGAGAATCAAATACCAGTACTTGGTGTGTAAACTTTCATTGTGCTAATCCTCTCTTAATAACTATATTCATTTTGATTTCATCCTGTTGCATGAAGGGAATATATTATCTTCAACTACAACAAAGTCGACCACTACAGCGTCCGGTAAGCTCACTGCATTAATAGAATGAGTTTGATATTTTTTTACTTCTTATGATTCAACTAAATAATTTAAATTTTATTAAAAATATTTCCCAAAATATAATTAATTATGTGATTATTTTACTTTATTAAGAGTTTTACATAATCAAATATGAAATATTTCTAGTTTCCACGTGGCCACTTTAGCATGCCCGTTATTTGGCGCATATTAAAATTAATTTGAACAAACTTTGGACAGTTTAAAATGACCTCATCTCCTATGAATTTAGCAGGCTATTCTCTGAGGATTTAAGCATAAATAGAAATATAATTTTATGTTGTATTTGTTACCTTAGACGCGGCATAGGAATGAAAGGCCGCAAAGCAAATGAAACCAAGTTGGACCATTTGTCGCGGCAAATTTTTGCACATAAATTAGAGGATTCCAGTGTTGACGAAACCGGTCTCTCATTGAATCTCCTTGCTTCTTTTCGCATTGTTTAGCTTATAATACCAAGAAATCTATAAGTAACATAATGGATTAATACATTTATTCATTGAAAAATGCATAGAGGCTTTGTATCCGTCCTATGATTATATATCGAGGTTGACGAGTAAACAAGAAATGGTCAAAATAGGGGCCAAATGAAGAAAGCCAAGCGAAACTATATGTAGTAATATAACTGAAATCTTGCCATGTGTGCCGCAGGTGAGACAGAGTGAAAATTATTTCGCAATGTATTTATTCGCAATTTTGTCTTCTTCATTACAGGCTTCTTTAAAAATTAATAATTATGTCCAATTCCTCTTCTATTTATTAGATTTTCATTTTTCCCGCATTCCTCCATTTTTAGCAATTAATGTTCCCTTATTACGAAATTCAAAAATATGACAAAGAACCAGAAAATTTCTAATTTTTGGCCTAAAACATGATAAAAGTAGTAATATATATTTGTACTTATACATACCCAATAATCATAATAACTAGAAGTAACATCAAATTCTTCTGTACAAACTGTTTAGAAATAAAAAAAATTGGAAAAAATTTTGTGAATCTAATATCAATATTTGTTGTGTAATTTTTCATGATGCTAATCCTCAGTTAATAACTATATTCATTTTGATTTCAACCTGTTGCATGAAGGGAATATATTATCTTTAACTACAAAAAAGTCGACAACTACAGCGTCCGGTAAGCACACTGCATTAAGAGATTGAGCTTGATATTTTTTTCCTTCTTATTATTCAGCTAAATAGTTTAAATTTTATTGAAAATAGTTCGGAAAATTAATTAATTATGTGAATATTTTACTTTATTACGAGTTCTAAATGATCAAATATGAAATTTTTCTAGTTTCCAAGTGGCCAGTTTAGCTTGTCCGTGATTTGGCGCATATTAAATATCATTTGAAGAAACTGCAAAGTTTCAAATGACCTCATCTCCTAAACATTTATCAGGCTATTTGGTGATGATTTAAGAATAAATAAAAATATAATTGTGTGTTTTATTTGGTACGTGAGGCGCGGCATACGATTGAAAGATCGCAAAGAAAATGAAAACAACTTGGACTATAAGTCGCGGCAAATTAGTGGATTCCAGTGTGGACGAAAGCGGTCTACTCACCGAATAATCCTTGCTACTTTTCGCAATGGTTAGCTTATAATACCAAAAAATCTATAAACAGCATAATGGATTAATACATTTATTCATTGAAAAATGCATGGATTCATTGTATCCATCCTATCCTTTGTGCCGCAGGGGATACAGAGTGAAAAGTATTTCTCCGTTCGCTCTCGTGTATAAGCCCTAGACGCTTTGAATTACGGTAAGTACATGATGAGTCCGTAATAAGAGAGAACCTGTTCTAATTGATGAATGGCTTTGATTACGTAATACAAAGTGTAAATCATACCAACTGCTAATATATATCCTTATATATATATATATATATATACTCAACTGTGAATTTGTTTGCCGTTATTCATGTTTACTAATATGAGGCATTTTCATCTACGCCTTTTTCACTATATTTATCCTTACGCAAATGTGATCGATTTGATGAACATTGGGTTGTAGTGTATTCGAGTATTTAGTTCATATACTTTGCCTATAAATTGGATAGAATTAAATCATACTTTGCAAATTTCAAATTACTTCCTGAATCATTTATTATATTTATCACAGTTAAGTTATTTATAATTATTTCACATTAAAAATATTATGCGTTAACAATCAAAACGATGATATAAAATTCGCGTTTGTAATATAAATCACATCAGATAAGGTCTTTGTTATGTTTATCTGCTTCAGTTTAAAAAAGTCCTACCGTTTAATCGCAAATCGTTAAAAAATACATTGCTTTTTTTAATATACTAATTTTGCATTTGTCAAATTTTGTTAATTTTAATGTGAAATAAATGTTATAAAAATTGTGGTGTATTTTAGGAGCTTCTTCGAAATCAAAGTGGTATAATATATGCTTCAATGTAAGTTTAAATAAAATTTAAACATATTTTAATATTCAGCAAATATTTCCACATATACTGACACAAGATCTCAATCGCTTCCTTTAAATTGCCACATAAATAATAGACTAACATAAGACGAAAACACCTAAAGAGCTTTACGTTTCCAGTTCACTAACTAATTAATAAATCGAAAACGTCATTTGAATTGCCTCCATGTTCAGAATTTTTTATTGGCTCCTATAATTTGACTAATCATTTGGGTAATGCATTTACGTAATTTTTATTCAATGACTTAGTATTAGAGAAATACAAACTTTATTTGTATTTCGTCAGACATACATTATATGTGTGTTACAACTGACCTATGGTGTTTGTGTAAGCAAACGGAATGTCTCGCTAAGTTTTGCCTTTTTAATTAACTATAGTTTGCATGAAGTATTCGTGATCTTTTATCTAACCATGCATTTGAAAAACAATGTTGGTACACTCAATGACAAATTAGAATGACATCAAATCTGGTGAATGAAAAACGTGATTTCAGTCTTTATGCAATTCTTTTTAGGCTGCAAAATAGGTTTCACTCACAGCATTTTTCGTTGCATTTTTTGGTATATTTGGTAAATCTGCACGTAATGTTTTTCATCTATCCTCCTCTAACATTGTTTTCCGATTTAATTACTTACATGTTATGCTTTTTTTCTCGTCAATATAAACTAAAAGGAAAAGCAATATTGGTTATAATTTATTGGTACGTTCTCACTTGTCCCGTCACACTGAAGACGTAATTAATTAGTTTTTCTTGAATTGTTCGTGAACCAAACTTTTTATATTGTAATCAAAATTTTGGGATTCCATTTCCGGTCTCCTCTTTAGGGTTCACAACATACACACAGAAAAACAAAATTGTGTCAATTGTGATATCCTCATTAAAGAGAGATCTTTAAATATTTATTTCATTTCCTGAAGTATTCTTTTTGTTTGTCTCAATATCCGATCGTAATACGTATTCTACTATATTCAGATGTATCCACGAAAAAAAAATAATATATTTATATATATATTGAATATCTAAATAAGCGAAGGAGAAAAGATATATAAAAATAGAGAGAATCATTCATATGTATGTCTGCACAACATATATATGTGTTTATATATATATATATATATATATATATATATATATATATATATATATATATATATATATATATGCATATACAATTAAAAATATAAGCAGCCACATGTCTTTCCCCCATATCCTGTATAAGTTGATAATAATATCCATTGTATATATTTACGTGTGCACATCATATATAATACGTATATATAAATAAACATACAATCAACCATGTGAGATCCTCCCACATCTTATGCAAATATATATATATATATATATATATATATATATATATATATATATATATAATTTCAATAAGAGATATCCGCCAACAATCTTAAATTTTAGTTTTTAGGTTAAATCTCAACAAGAACCTACTGTCCTTAACCAGTCCTCAAACAACTTAGCAAAACTATCATATGGTATATTTTTCTATCTTGTAATAATTCAGGGTATTCCGTTAAACAAAGCTGGACAAATATTATTCAACCTGCACCGGAATGTTAATATACATCGATACGACATTCCGGCTATCCGATAATTTATATTTACTGATACAATCAGTAAAGTGATTATTGTTCTTTAATGTATAATCTAGAAAGTAGGTATATTTTCTTATTCTACGGCATACAAATTTGGACATTTTATAGTTTGTAAAATTCTGAAAATTCACGACTAACCTAAGTGGACTAACTTGATTAGATAGTACCACATTTCCAGTGGTTAATATGAACTTCGTCGAAGCCATCGGATGAAATAGACGAATCAACACCCAACCTCTACCTAGGTGAACTCGATGCGAACTTGGAAATACAGATCAATCGAGTCTTGACGAATCTGAGAGTGTAAAGCAATAGCCCACGTAAGAAAACTTTGATGACACAAAATCAAACATAAACATCCTAAGTAATTGAAAGTTCAAATTTTATATTTTAAAAACAATTACAGGATAGCTCAGTGGTTAGAGCACCAGATTCCGAAGCAGACGTTCCCAGGTTCGTATCCTGTCCGCGGCAAATTCTGGCCAGTACTTGATGAGTTCCCAATAAGGACGAAACCGGTCTACTGGATGAATTGCCTTTTCTACACTATACAATTCTTAGTTTATACTGACATATGTAAGTAATTAATGGGTCAGGTGTTTATATCAAGACCGCAACCTTGATTATAATAATTACAAAAATCATTTAACTGTATTTTCGTAGGTTGTCTATTATTGGAATCACTAGTTAAGCCAATCATTTGGATCTTCCATGCTTTGGCACAATTGTCCATCAATAGGTCTTAAATAAGAACCATCTTTATACTTTTCCGTGAGGTTTACCGCTTTGGAGTTTGGTCCAAATGACCTGAGAACTTTTTATAAGCAAGCGAAACGACCCTCCCAGTTACCTGTATTAAAATATCCTTTATGAGAATTACGACTTTTTTCCTGAAATGAAATAACTAACCAAAGAAATATACTCTTCGATCCACAATATGATTGGCGTTTCAATACTATATTTATGCAAACAAACGAAGCGCATACCATTGTGTTATTTCATATCGCAAAAGTATTTCCTGCTCTAGGTAGATCCAGGCAAAAAATTTGAAACTTCTTCGTATTTATTTTTGTCGCCAGTGTTAATTTTCATTTTAATACAACAACGGACAAATAGACTGATCGTTGGAATACAAGCAAATATTGTAATTTTTGGTGATAATAAACTCATCATTATAATAAATAGCTGAAATTACTATCTTAAATACAGTAGGACTTCGATTTAATTTAACAGGATCGCAAAACAAAATTAAATAACTTATTTCCCGCGACGGACATGATATTCAAAACAAAAATTCATGAAGTCTTAATCGTCAACAAAAATAATCGCACATAACATAATATTCCTATTAAAATCAAGAAGGCGAAATTGATTTAATCTCTAACCAAATAGTATTTAAGCAATCGATTTAAAGTATAGATATCACCAACCACGCGATCAACGATGTGCAATTGCATAACTTATATACATATATGTAATTTTGAAAAACATTAATATTTTGGATTGCAGCCAACTACAGTGTATGCGAGACTACAAGATGCGAGAGACACATATATAAATTTGCTTTCCTTTTATATATGTTAAGATTTGATCCCCGCTACTAAAACTTATTAGATACAAGCACCGTTTTACGCATTTTCTCCTTTATTGGCAATATATATAAATATATGTATATATTTAATTATTTATATGTACATATATATATTTATATATATATAGATTTAAATGCCAGCTTTAATGAAATTCATTGTACCAGGATTATTTATTATAATACCACTTCCATGTGCAAAGATAGTACAAAAATTAATTATATACAAGAACCTTTTTTCGCATTTCTCTCTTAAATTAATAATATATATATATATATATATATATATATATATATATATATATATATATATATGAATATATATATATATATATATATATATATATTTCGAAACGTAAAGCAAAACAGAATATTTTCACCTGGAAAGAATATAGATTATTATTCATCAATATGCATGTGCCTGTTGTTAATCAACTTACGTTGGCCAATTGACTTTTCGGTTAATAACTCGAATAAAAGGGAATGGCATCAAATAAATGGTGAATATAAATGTGCAATTGCAAAATATACCACTCAAACCACGCTGTTGTCCGATTTAGGTTAACAGAAAAAGTATGTTGGCGCATTGAGCTTGAAATCCAACTGATGAACGCAATTGATTTTTTGATCCCGTATTTCACTCTGTATATGCGTCAAATGTTTCTGGTTAGTTTTGCCTTTCGGTATAAGTAAATATATTTTCAGGCAAATATTCCTTGTATCTTAATGTCTTTAAACATGGAAATTGTACGCCGAATTTATTAAAGATTGCGTTTCAAAAATTTCCGGTAAATTTAATACGTATTTATCTGGAAACATAAATAGTTGTACAAGATAAAAGTATAAATATCAATTTTTTTATGCAGCTTACAAGCCAGGAGTTTAATTCACTCGCGGAATATCAATGCTCTTCGCGTGGTTCAGTGAACGTTGGCAAGACAGAAATGTGGTGTAAGTGCACGTTTCTAAATTTATTGGTATATTACTGCAGGTTTACCATAGGCTGCTTATATGCTGTATATCCTTAAACAACTTGAGGTTGCATTGACGAAAACTGAATATTAAAATACTTCGTTACTGCTCGAATTGATGTTAGTGTACACGATTTTGACATAAATAAAAGTATAATCGGCATAGAAACCAACAATGGCTCCTACTAATGTGTCACCAGTAAGCGCGACAAATAGGTGCATACAAAATTATATATCTTGTTAGTACTGACTTTGGTATGTCCTCCTGGTACATTTGAACCAAGTAATTACTAGGTACGCAATACCTATTACACAATGTAATATGTTATAATTCGCCTGAATAAAGGATAATTATTTATAACTGATATTAATCTTTTCTAACATTCCATAAATTATTATTATCATTTACGTCATATTTAAAATGTATTTATTATTTTGTTATACTCTATTACATTATTGCATATTATATTCGATTACGTTAAATATATTAGTTCCTATGTATCTCATATAACGTGTAGGATTTAGTTTAAAATTATTTTCAATAACCACTTAGTATTAAAAACATAAAAGCACATTATTCGAACAAAAATTGTCATAATTTGTTTTATGGATCCTTTATTATTCGTTGCAAATGTATTTTTACTTTGATTTTTCGCGTTTATTTCACCAGTTGTGCGTTTGGCCAATAATGCTACTCAAGCACACGTTAAGCACTACCCAAACGAAACAGCAATTCGGTGGTTGGTGCAAAACCGTTTCCTTAATGTAACAACGGCGAAGGAGGCCACAAAATTGATTGAAAAGGAGTGCCAACGTGTAATTTTTGCAAAAACGTGCTTTAATTAATTCTGGTTTTGCATTTATGCAGACATATTGCTCCAAAATAGGAGTTCATATTAATTTTATTCCAGTTTTGTTCGTACGGATTTTCGGATTTGATGGCAATTTTAATATTTCTTATAGCGATTTAATTAAATTTATTTTGCATATTTTTTCAATTACCAATTATAGAACGCAAATGCCATTCCGTTTAAATTAATTCCATGCAAATTACAGTAAATTCCATACTCGACATTAATTTCAGATTTTCTGCCATTTTACAGTTAAGTTCAATACAAATTTCAAATTCACACAAATATTAGTAATCACAGCTATGAATGCCTGACTTCAGAGTAAGCATGTTCACTTAAATTAAAATAGATTTGCATTCAGTATAAATGGATGTCAAAAATGTTTCTTTTCTTTTAGCTTCAACAATTAGGGATAAAATCGTTGGATTGTGGTAAGTACACAAACTTGCATCTACGTTGATGCTGTGCCTAAACTTTAATATAATTTATGCTGTCGACGCTCGTAGACGTAAAATCCAGCTTTATTGTAATAGTTGGGAGATTCCATAAAATTGAATAGAATTTCTTTATTTTGACTCAAATTACACGTTTTATCAAATAGTTTATAGTATTAGAAAATAGTTAAACTGCGTGTAATCACATAAGTATATCTATTAACTCACATATAAATAAATAAACGTCGAAAATTTTGTTATACGTTTCATCAGCACGAGAACATCCTAAGTGAACTAAATCAAATGTTGATACAGTTATTACAATAAAGAACAAATACGATATCTTTATTGTATATGTTGTATAAAATATTTAAATATAAAAATAATAAAAGGCTATCAGATAAGACCACCTGGCTCGCTCACTAGAAAGATCAGGGTAAAATTCGAAATTAATATTAGCTTTTATCAGTAAGAACCGTGAACAGCAATTGTTAATTCGTTACGATGGCTAATTTAATGAAATATTGCGTTGCTTTTCAATTTAATAATACTGATAATAGAGAGAAAAATTTCAATGACATTTTACTGAGCTCATTTTTCATTTTCCATTGTTTAACCACGAAAATGTTTTCTCATAATGAAAATTGTAAAGAAGAATAGGATTGCATGATTTTCTTCTTTCAGGAAATAAAAATTTAGTAAACATCTTAGACAGAATCGTTTCACTTCGCATTTATTTCTTGCCGAAGTTTAAATTCAAAGACACCGTTAAAAACAGCATCGTGAAAACAATTTAATTCTGCCCTATAATCGATTTTAGTGCTTTACCTTTTTAATATTTATTCCTAAACCCACGAATGTTAAATATCTACACAGATAATACAAATCATGAGTTATTTTATTTTTACTGAAATCAATATTGTTTAGATTAATCGAAAAGATTATTTTTAATTAAACAAACTCTTTTTAAACTAGCACATAAAGGCCATTGGTCTGTAAATTAGCAAATACGAATTTTTTTAAAATTTATCCCGAGGTTGATCATTGTGAAACTTAAATTTTAACTTTTAGTGGTCTATATTACAAATTAATTACTTCAATACTCATTCTTCCATCATATAAATAATACTTAAGTAATCTAAATATTTTCGGTCAATATTTGATGAACTGATCACCTTCATATTACCGTTATAATTTATATAGTCAAAAGCTTTCGAGTTATCAATTAGAGCAATAATTCCATCCACCCATTTCGCATCTAGCCTAATTACATGCTTCCGCATGGAAATTTAAGGAATAGCATAAATTAATATATAATCGATGCCACACGTTGTCTTACTAACCTTAAGCATCAGATTAGACACTATTGTTAGAATATCGATTGGTATTTTTAGATCTTTCAAAATTTGTTTAAAAAGACGCCAAGAACATTTTGAAGGTTAAAAGTAATTAAAGTTGGTTATCAATTAATATACTAAAGTGATATTTTGTGTGTCAGGTTGTACTTTTAACAATAATTTTGCAGATACATCACTGTCTATAACAAGGTCTGATTTCTGGTTATTCGAACAATCAGTTAGCTTACTCCTTCGGGTTTCGTTTAAAGGATTACATGTTAAGTGTCAATTATTTTCACTAATTCACAGATAAGCTCACATGCAGTCTTATCCACCGGTTATATAAGCTTCCAATTTCTCTATATGTGTACTGTATTTAGTTACAAGTTTGTATCCAAGTCTAGGAATAATCTTAAGTTTAGTCAGCAAGATTCGTTTCGAATTTTAACGGATCACCAGTAATTATAAACCAAATCTAATAGTTTTTTTAATATTATTAATAACATTACCCATCATTACACTTTCCCGTTTAATTCTTAATTTCCATAACTTTCATTCCATTTTCTCTGTGTGGTATTTGTAAAGTTGAAATAAATTAAGAAATAGTTTTGTAACAGTTATTTGAAACTCAGAACGCGTTCATTCTCAAAGGAAATTTCTATTTTCTCCTACATACATTGTTTCATCATAAAACAATTTATTTGTGGTCCTATTCCTTAAAGTATTTAGCAATTCTCTCAGTTAACCGATTGGACGTATAAAAAAATTGTTGTTATTTAAACCTCAGAATGCGTGCATTCTGTGAGCAAATTTCTGTTTTCTGCTACATACTTTTTTCCATCGTAAAACATTATTATTTTTGGTCCTATTCCTTAAAATATTTAAGAATTCTGCCAGTTAACCGATTCAACGTATAAAGAAGCATTATATAAGCATTCCAAACTTCTAGTTGGTTCATTTATAATTTGCATTTGATCACAGTCATACAATTTGTTAAAATCGCCTGACATCACAGTATAATCATTATTCTGTATGAACCTAATGACATCATCATGAATGGGTTTCGCTTCAAATTATTGTCTGGTATATTATTCTTCAAAATGCATTCGGACACAAATATTTATAGCGGTTTATTATTATTGAACATAAGTATATGCCATAATATATTTAAACGTCCAATTTGGCGCTTAATAAATGTTGTTGTTGCTTTTTTTGTTTTACCCACAGATAATATAACAATAGTGGACAAAGCAACGACGAAATCATCTGCATCAGGTAAGCACGCAGTGAAAATTATGCAATACTTATTGTATGCTGTTAAGTGCATGTATATAATGGAACCGGTGTTTATATCAAATGACAAATTACTATATGAAATATTGTCATTCACAAGAATAAGAGTTTCATAATTCTCAATTAATATAATCTACTTTATTGGATTGTGGAAATAACATTTCTTCCGATTTTATGAAACTTCCACTTTTCCGAATTATCAAAGTAAACTGATCGTGCAGTTCCAATAACTTATGTGTGAGTACATTCATCAGAGCAAGTGAATCGGAAAACAACGCTTGTACATCATCAAAGCCACGTAAAAGTTAATTGCATAACAGTTAATGTTCTAAACATCTTTAAAAATATTGTATCGTATTCTAAAAAATATGAGTCAATTTCACTATTCAAAATAAAGCTAATTGTTTTAGACTTTCATCATATTAGTTTATTTATTTATGTATTTCATTATTGTATCATGCTAGATGGTTTCCCTTTTGAATACACCGAAGCAACAATTTTTTGGTGTGATAATCTGACTTAAATAGTTTTAAGACAAAAATAAACATTCCCATAAAATTATATTTTTTAAAGCACATATTGATCTTTTACGTTTTGCCTCATAATTACCTTTATGCTAATGGTGATTTCAACATTTACTTTGTTTAAAGTTAGCTTCGAAGTTTCAATAATCCAACGTGCAGTTGTTAGCAAAGGTGTGTAGTATTTAAACAGTAAAGGGCAGAGAAAGAGGGAGGAAAGATTCTCGAATCATCTATGAAATAATTTGTAGTAATGACAGTTATCGACATAGTATACGATTAATAGTTATTAACCTTGACAATTCCATCGCGCATATCGAAAGTATAATAGCGTTTCTCGATATGTGCATTTTATGTATGCATTTTGTATGTAATTGTGTACCTACATGTAATTAATTTGCAAAGAAAAAATTTCTGTGTGATATTAAATATATAATATGAATTATTTTGACAACTATCTCGTGTGTTACTCTTGATTCTAACAAGAGATGCAATACTGACACAGGGAAACAAGGTGGCAGAATAAATTCAACCTGTGTCATGTCCGTTCTTTTTCTGTTACAAATTGGATTACTTCGTAAAACTATGTGATGTGAATTTAATATCATTCATTACGTATTTGCATATACTGAATTAGACGTTTTGCGGAAATTTTTCTTGAATCATCAATAGTACTCATTTTAATTCAATCACTGTATCTGGCCGTTTAGACTGCATAACATATATACCATTAGCCACCGAATCTGTATTTCAGCACTCTTACTCAATTGTGCGTTTTCTTGGCATGTTTGTTTTCCTTCTTCTTGTCATTACAATTATTCTCTAAAAATGTCGTGTGCAGCTTACGGAAGAATTCGTTGCATATTGAATTTGTTAATGATGGCTGCTAATGATGATATATTCCTATCTCTTTACCTGTGTGTGTCCAACTATTAGTATAACTATCCCACTGTAATTTTAGTTATTTTTATGCATATTGTTACTATGCTTTTTATTTCTGTGCTTGGGATGATGGTACTGTTGATAGTAATTTGCTTATGAGTGTTGGTCTTAATACGTTCATTAGCGCCACAATTTTATTTCTATTCATTTTAGTCCAGTATCTTGTTATTATTGGCATGTATCTTAACAATTATCACATATCTATCTGAATTTGCGTTATAGAGAACTAAAAACTTTGATTTACCTGTTTTGTGATCTGTTTTTGTTATGTCATCTGTTAAATGCTAATTGTTATGCTGGTATTAGAAATTTTCTTGTCAGCTTCTGGAGAATCTGTTGCTTGAGGCGACCTGTCAAATATTTCTTTTTGCCCATGTAAACGCCGGTATAACTACATTGAAACGTGTAGACGATTGGCGTTCTAGATGACTGCGGAAACTGTCCTTTGGCTTCTGATCTTATTACTCACTGTGCAACCGAAATTATTTTTAACTGTTTATTGGGGAAGTTGGCTCTTGATTTTTGATATAGTCATATTTTGATTATTTTCCCCCGATATTGCAAAATGAGATATACTTTTCTATTCCCATTGGCTGTTGTTGGAAGTTGTCTGGTTTAAATGTTATCATCAATAAAACGCTCGGAATATCCATTATTTTCTAGTTCATGCTTGAGTTTACCAGACTCTTTCATGATCAGAGCAAATTCACCTTTTTGATTGACTAGATTGTTCGCCAAGTTTCGCTTGCATAAATTATTTACACAAATTTTAAAACAAATATGTTGTCTCGTCCATTATGGTTTCATATTTAGAACTCGGGCAAGACATTCTTCTTCACGAATTAACTCTTGGCCCAGAATAGACAATTTTATATTGGACTATTTCTCAATTTTGAAATTTGTGTTGATATTTACTTTGTCTCATGCATCGTACATTGATTGTGCCTCTATTGACTGGGGTTTAATTTATCCTTCTTTGTTCTAGCATCACTGAAAAATTTCTTCCCTTTTACAAATCTGAAATCTGCTTAAATAAGTAATAAATATGCAACATTTATAATTAATGAACACCACGTACGCAATGGAAATCAATTTCGGCGTTATCCGTAATATCTCATTGGAATTATATTATATGTGGTAATACATATATTTCTACATGCATAGACAGTTATCATTAATGCAGCTTGCAGAATCTAATTTGTACATGTCAAATTAGTCTGTACAAACTATTCAGAAATAAAAAGGTGGAATAAAAATTGTTTGCTAAATAAAAATATTTTTTTTAATATTGACTGTGCAATTCGACAATAAATGACAATATTAATTTTTACGTTTTTGTATAATGTGAAGTTAACGTAATATCTTCGACTACACCGAAGTCGACAACTGCGGCGTCAGGTAAGCAAACTGCAGCAACATAATGATATTGACGATGATTAGTTGTTTAGTACTTTATTTAACATAGTTTACACAAATGGCTGCATAAATAATATTAGTCAATTGATTATTTAACTCTTATAAGAATGACGCATAGTCAGATATAAAATGATTTCGCATTACTTGTAGGAAATGAATGCAATAGTTAGGTTAGTAAATTCGCGATTTTACAAACAATCAAATGTTTTCTGTCCTTGGAAGGATATCACATTTCGAAGTACGTTGCAATGTTGCTTTTATACCTCATCAAAACAGCTCGCAGAGGTATCTACCTCACATCGCCGTTAGTTAAAATTACGAGATTTAGATCTGAAATTGAGCTATTACTTCAGAAACGTATTGATTCTAATCTATGACGACTCCGTATCAGCCAAAAATTAAAATAATTTACCGTCATTTGTGAGTACTTATTCAAGAGAACTTTCGTTTTTCGCAAAGCGGATAACAAATTTTTCCAAATGTACGTTGCATACAATTTTCCTCATAAAATGAAATCAAAGATTTGAAGTAAATACATGTTTAGATTTTGGACATGATTGATTTGTTTTAACTGGATTTGCACTTTGAAAAAATTTCTGGTCAATGTAAAGAATCGTTGTTTATTTATTCGCAACATTGTCTGCTTCGATTCATGCTTCCTTACAAATTACTAATTTTGTCCTATTCCTATTCTAGTTATTAGAGTCTCATTTCTCCGTCATGCCTCAATTTTCAGCAATTAATGTTCCATTTTTACGAAATTCAAGTATGCTCGAATGAATAATAAATGTTCAGTAAATCAAATTATCTATGATACAGAACAAAAAATTCTGATTTTGACCTAAAACATGATATGTCATTGGAATTATGATAAAGGTAGTAATAGGAATTTGTACTTATACATACCCAATTATTATAATTATTGCGTGTGACATAAAATTCTGCTGTACAAACCTTTAAGACATAAAAAATTGAAACAATTTTTTTAATCAAATAACAATATTTGGTGTGTAATATTTCATGGTGCTAATCCTCACTTAATAACTATATTCATTTTATTTTTTCCTGTTGCATGAAGGGAATATATTATCTTCAACTACAACAAAGTCGACAACTACAGCAACCGGTATGTATACTGCATTAATGGAATGAGCTTAATAATTTTTTACATCTTATTATTCAGCCAAATTGTTTAAATTTTATTGAATAGAATTCCCAAAATATAATTAATTATGTGAATATTTTAATTTATGAAAGGTTTTACATGATCAAATATGAAATATTTCTAGTTCCCAAATGGACAGTTTAGCATGCCCATGATTTGGCGCATATTAAAATTATTTTGAAAAAACTTCTGACAGTTTCAAATGACCTCATCTCCTAAGCATTTATCAGGCTATTCGGGGATCAGAATGCAAATGTAACCAAGTTGGACCATTAGTCGCGGCAAATTTTGGCACATAATTTAGAGGATTCCACTGTGGACGAAACCGGTCTACTCATTAAAATATCCTTGCTACCTTTCGCTTTGTTTAGCCTATAATACCAAGATACCTATAACTATCTTTATGGATTAATACATTTATTCATTGCAAAATGCTTGAAGGCATTGTATCCGTGCTATTATTATATATCGAGGTTGGCCAGTAAACAAGATTTGGTCAAAATAGAGGCCAAATAGGCTCTTAATGACGCAAGCCAAGCGAAACCAAATGTAGTAATATAACTGAAATCTTGCCATTTGTCCTGCAGGGGAGACAGAGTGAAAGTTATTTCTCCGTTCACTCTCGTTTATAAGCCCTAGACGCTTTGAATTCCGGTAAGTACATGATGGGCCCGTAATAAGGGAGAACCCGTTCTAATTGATGAATGGCTTTGATTACGTAATACAAAGTGTATATCATACCGACTGCTTATATATATATATATATCCTTATATATATAAACATATATATATATATATATATATATATACTCACATTCAACTGTGTATTTGTTCGCCGTTATTCATGTTTACCAATATCTACGCCTTTTTCACTAGATTTATCCTAACGCAAATGTGACCGATTTGATGATCATAGGGTTTAAGTGTATTCGAGTATTAAGTTCATATACTTTGCCTATAAATTGGATAAAATAAAATCATATGCTGCGAATTTCAATTTACTTCCTGAATCATATATTCTATTTATCACAGTAAAGTTATTTATAATTACTTCACATTAAAAATATTACGCGTTAACAATCAAAACAATGATATAAATTTTGCGTTTGTAATATAAATCACATCTGATAAGGTCTTCGTTATGTTTATCTGCTTCAGTTTAAAAATGTCCCACCGTTTAATCGCTAATCATTAAAAAATTCATAGCTTTTTTCAAATATAAAAATTTTGCATTTATCAAATTTTGGTAATTTTAATGTGAAATAGGTGTAATTAAAAATTTTGGTGTTTTTTAGATGCTTCTCTGAGATCAAAGTGGTATAATATATGCTTCAATGTAAGTTTAAATAAAATTTAAACCTGATCATATTTAACGACTGCTTATTAAACATTTCAACACCAACATATTTTAATATTCAGCGAATATTCCCGAATATACTGACAAAAGATCTCAATCGTTTCCTTTAAATAGCCTCATAAATAATAGACCAACATGAAGCGAAAACACCTAAATGGCTTTACGTTTCCAGTTCACTAACTAATTAATAAATTGAAGAGTCATTTGAACTGCATCGAAATTCAGACTTATTCATTGGCTCCAATAGTTTGACTAAATATTTGGAAAATGCATTTACGTAATTTTTATTCAATGACCTAATCTTATAGAAATACAAACTTTATGTGTATTTCATCAGACATAAATTATATGTGTGTAACCACTGATCTATGATTTTTATGTAAGCAAACGGAACGTCTCGCTAAGTTTTGCCTTTTTAATTAACTATAGTTTGCATGAAGTGTTCGTGATCTTTTATCAAACCATTCATTTCAAAAACAATCTTGGTACACTCAATGACAAATTAGTATGACATCACATCTGGTGAATGAAAAACGCGATTTCAGTCTTTATGCAATTCTTGTTAGGCTGCAAAATAGGTTTCACTCACAGCATTTTTCGTTGCTTTTTTGGTATATTTGGTAAATCTGCATGTGAATTTTTTTCATCTATCCTCCTCTAACATTTTTTTCCGATTTACTTACTTACATGTTATGCTTTTTTCTCTCGTCAATATAAACCTAATGGCAAAGCAACATTGGTTATAATTTATTGGTGCGTTCTCACTTATCCCGTCACACTGAAGACTTCATTAATTAGTTTTTCTGAAATTTTTCGTGAACCAAACTTTTCAGATTGTTATCAAATTTTTAGAATTCCATTTCCGGTCTCTTCTTTAGGGTTGACAACATACGCACAGAAAAAACAAATTCTGTCAAGTGTGATATCCTCATTAAAGACAGATCTACTAATATTGATTTTATTTCCTGAAGTATTAATGTGTGTCTGCCTCAATATCCGATCGTAATACATATTCTACTATATTCAGATGTATACACGAAAATACATACATCTCCCTACACACAACAATCTAAATCCACATATAATTACACTAATCTAAATTTACATTTATGCATTGAGTATAAGGAAAACATATGGACTGGTATACACGCCTATTCGTGATGTCTCGGTTTTTAAAATAGTTTTTCTGGTGCATAGAAGGTAAACAATATTTTCATTTTTATTACGTTGCAGTAACCCTCAAATTCCTGGTTTACCTAATCTCATCCTGTGTGCAATAGGTTATAGAGTGAGATTAGTAAAATCTATCGTAAGAATTTAGTATTACTCTAACATTTGGACAAAACCGAATATAGATCCTACATTAACAAATAGTATAGAAAACAAATAGACATTCATTTATACACTTATCCTGAATAAATTTAATTTTCCATTAACACATCTGTGTCCAAAATATATACATATCTATGTATATATAAAATTTTAATATGAACAATAAGAAGTGTTCATAAGAATAATATTTATTTAATTATTATTAAATAATTATATATATTTATATCCACATATTATATGTATCCATTCATATATAGGTCTAAACACTATATCTTGTGTATATAAATATAATCATATAAGCAATCATATGGGTTCTACAAACATTACTAGTAATAATATAAATTTCCATCATATATATAAGTATGTATAAACCATATATAATATGCATTTCATATACGCAACCATGTGAGTTTCTCAATGGTTAACTGGAATTTGTCAGATACACATTTGTTAATATTTATATTTATTTACATATTTTCGTTTAAAAACCATGTATTATATATATACCTACGATTCACACTGAGTTTATAATATATTAATTTTCCATATATATATATATATATATATATATACAGCTATATATAAATTTACTCACATTTTATATGAATAAATGAATACCCATACAAATATACGTCTACCGGACATATTGTAGGCATATCTAAATTAACCTATATGCACCTATATCAGCTCTTATCTCATCTAACAGGAATCTAAATATATATATATATATATATATAATATATATATATATATAATATATATATATATATATATATATATTGCATATTTAAATAAACAAAGAAGAAAACATGTGTGTTCACCACTTATCTTATATTAATATACAGATACATTTATATATGCGTCCACATAAAAAGAATATATATGTATATTATGTGCATATACAATAAAATATATAAGCAACACGTGTTTCCCCCCACATCCTGTATAAGTAGATATTAATATCCATCGATATATAAGCAACCATGTGAAATCCTCCCAGATCTTATCAATATAAAAAATATGCATCCATCTAACTATATATTTATATATATATATAATATATATATATATATGTGTGTTTATAAATCGTATACAATATGTATATTTAAATTAAATTATGAGTAACTAGGTAAGATATCCCAGTCCACACGATTCACAATAATTATGGTAAAGTCCCTGTATTCAGCCTTTTAACTCTGTCTAAATTGTTTTGTTTTCTATATCAAATTCCTAGTTGCTTTCTCTTAATCGGATTTATTATAATCTCTGATTATAAGTCATTGGAATTATAATAAAAGTGGTAATACACATTTGTATGTGTATATACTTAATTATCCGCACATAATTATAGTAACTTAATTAAATTTATTGAAGCCCACATTATATATATATATATATATATATATATATATAATTTCAATTTAAAAGAATATCCGCCAACAATCTTAAATTTAAGTTTTTTTAGGCTAAATCTCAACAAGATATCATTTATTGAATAATTCATGAAAATTTTAGTGAGTGGGACCCATGACGGTTGTCTTATATGAACACCTTTAGCCTAAATTTAAAATTGATTCCTAAATATACAATGTTTTGAGGACATACAAAGTAACATCATTTTACTATTCAACAATCATTTATTGAACAGAAGTGGTAACAATTTTTTAAATGTAGTTTACGAGCTTTTCGTAAATACCAAACCTATTGTCTTTAACCATTCGTCGAACAACATAGCAAAATTACCATAAGGTATATTGTTCTACCTTGTAATAATTCAGGGTATTACGTTAAACAACGCTGGACAAACTTTATTCAACCTGCACCGGAATGTTAATATACATCGATACGACATCCCGGCTATCAGAAAATTTATATTTACTGATATAATCAGTAAAATGATAATTGTACTTTAATGTATGATCTAGAAAGTAGGTATATTTTCTTATTCTACGGCATACAAATTTGGACATTTCATAAGTTGGAAAATACTAAAAATTTAAAAATAAACCTAAGTGTACTAACTTGATTAGATCATACCGCATTTCCAGTGGTTAATGTGAACTACGTTGAAGCCATCGGAGGAAAGGGACGAATCAACACCCAGCCTCCAATTAGACGAACTCGATGCGAACTTGGAAATGCAGATCAATCGAGTTGTGATGAACGTGATAGTGTAAAGTGATAGCCCACGTAAGAAAACCGTGAAGACTCAACATCAAACATAAACATCCGAAGAGATTGAACATTCAAATATTATATTTTATCAGTAATTAGAAAAATCATTTAACTGTACTTTTGTAGGTTGACTATTACTGGCATCACTAGTTAAGCCAATCATTTGGATCGTCCATGCTTTGGCACAATTTTCCATCAATTGATCTTAAATATAAACCATCTTTAAACTTTTCCGTGAGGTTTACCGTTTTGGAGTTTGGTACAAATGACCTGAGATCTTTTTATAAGCAAGCGAAACGACCCTCCGAATTACCTGTATTAAAATATCCTTAATGAGAATTACGAATTTTTATCAGAAATAAAACAACTAACCAGAGAAATATACTCTTCGATCCACAATATGATTGGCGCTTGAGAATAATATTTCTGCAAACAAACGAAGCGCATATTATTGTGATATTCCATATCGCAGAAGTACTTCCTGCTATAGGTAGATCCATGCGGAAAAGTTGAAATATTTTAGTATTTATTTTTGCTGTCAATGTTATTTTTCATTTTAATACAACAACGGACAAATAGTCTGATCATTGAAATACAAGCAAATATTGTAATGTGTGGTAATAATAAACCCATCATTCTACTAAATAGCTGAAATTACAATCTTTAATGCAGTAGGATTCTGATTTAATTTAACAGGATAGCACAACGAAATTAAATAAATTATTTCCCGCGACGGACAAGAAAATCAGAAAGCTAAATAAAACAAAAATTTCTGAAGTCTTAATCGTCAACAAAAATAATCGCACACAACATAATATTCCTATTTCAAATCAAGATGGCGAAATTGATTTAATCTCTAACCCAATAGTATTTAAGCAATCGAATTAAAGTGAAGATATCACCACCCACGTGATCAATGATGTGCAATTGCATAACTTATATTCATGTAGGGAATGTTGAAAAACATTAATATTTTGAATTGCAGCCAGGTACAGTGTATGCGAGACTAGTAGATGCGAGAGACACATATATAAATTTGCTCTTCTTCTATATATGTTACGATTTGACTTCCGCTAATCAACTTGCTCCCGTGCTCTGATGATCATCTAAACGTGTCACTACATGTGGCTGACAACGATTTTTTTACTCTGCGAATATTAAAATACAAAGGGATTGTTTTTATCAATGATTTTGCAATGATTGACAAATAATATTCATTATAATACGAATTCCATGTGCAAAAAGAATACAAATTTTTTTAGAAAAAAGAACGATTTTACGCATTTCTCCCTTGAATTGACAATATATATATATATATTTCGAAACGTAAAGCAAAACAGAATATTTTCACCTGGAGAGAATGTAGAGTATTGTTCATCAATATACATGTGTCAGTTTTCAATAAACTTACGTTGGCAAATTGACTAATCGGTACATAACGCTAATAAAAGTACATGGCATCACAAAAGCCTGTTTCAAATAAATTTTGAATACAAGTCTGCAATTGCACAACATGTTTGCGCATTGTGCTTGAAATCGAAGTTTTGAACGCAATTGATTTTTTGTTCCCTTATTCTACTCTCTATATGCCTCAAATGTTTCTTTTTAGTTTTGCCATTCAGTATAGGTAAATATGTTTTTAGGCAAATATTTCTTGTATCTTTTTGTCTTTGAACATTGAAATAGTACGGTGAATTTATTGAAGATCGTGTTTCAAAAAAATGCATCTTACATATAAAAATTGTCGGTAAATATAATATGTGAACATCTTAAAACATATATGGTTTTACAAGCTAACAGTATAAATATAAATTTGTTTATGCAGTTTGCAAGCCAGGAGTTAGATTCACTCGCGGAATATCAATGCTCTTCGCGTGGTTCACTGAACGTTGGCAAGACAGAAATGTGGTGTAAGTGCACGCTTGTAAATTTATTGGTAAATTACTCCAGGTTAACTCTAGGCTGTTTATGCTGTATATCGTTAACCAACTTGAGGTCGCATTGCCGAAGCTATATATAAACTACTTAGTTGTGTACACGATTGTGACATCCAACTGATTCAAATGCCATAAGCAAAAGTAAAATCGGTAAAGAACCTAGTAGTGGCTCCTACTAATGTGTCACCAGTAAGCACGACAAATAAGAGCATATAAAATTGTATATTTTGTTAGTGCTGACTTTGGTATGTCCTCGTGGTACATTTGGACCAAGTAATTACTAGGTACGCAATACCTATTACACAATGTAATATGTAATATTCCGTCTGAATAAAGGATAATTATTTATGACTGATATTAATCTTTTGTAAAATTGCATAAATTATTATTATCATTTAAGTCATATTTAAAAATGTCTTTACTATCTTATTCTATTCTATTCCATTATTGTAAATTATATTCGATTACTTCAAATATATTAGCTCCTATGCGCCTCATCTATAATTCATTTTACATCAATTATTTTTGCTTGTTTCTTTTCTTTCATGCTGTGTAGGATTTCATATAAAATTATTTTCAATATCCACTCAGAATTTAAAACATCAAAACACTCTATTTGATACAAAATTATCATAATTTGTTTTATGGATCCTTTATTATTCGTTACATATGTATTTTTACTTTGATTTTTTCCCAGTTGAGCGTTTGGCCAATAATGTTACTCAAGCCCACGTTAAGCACCACAAAAATGAAGCAGTAATGCGGTGGTTGGAGCAAAACGGTTTCGTTAGTGCCACACTGGCGAAAGAGGGCGCAAAAATGATTGAAAAGGAGTGCCAACGTGTAATTTTTTGCAAAAACGTTCTTTAATTAATTCTGGTTTTGCATTTGTGCAGACTGATTGCTCCAAAATAGGAGTTTATATTAATTTATTCCAGTTTTGTTCGTACGGATTTTCTGATTTGACCACAATTTTAAGATTTCTTATAGCGATTTAATTACTTTTATTTTGCACATTTTTTCTATTACTAATTATAGACACAAATGTCATGCCGGTTAAATTAATTCCATGCAAATTACTGCATATTCCATACTCGCCATTCATTTCAGATTTTCTGCCATTTTACAGTTAATTTCAATACAAATTTTAAATGCGCACAAATATTGGTAATCACAACTAGGAATGTCTGACTTAAGAGTAAGCCTGTTCAATTCATTATGAATACGAAATATAACAATTAAAATAGATTTTCATTCAATATAAATGTTTGTCAAAAATGTTTCTTTCCTTTTAGCTTCGACAATTAGGGATAAAATCGGCGGATTGTGGTAAGTAAACAAGCTTGCATCTTCGTCGATGCCTTTCCTAAACTTTAATATAATTTACTGCGGTTGACGCTCGTAGACGTAAAATCCAGCTTTATTGTGATAGTTGGGAGGTCCCATAAAATGGAATAGAATGTTTTTATTTAGCCCAAATTACACAAGTTTTATCAAATAGTTTATAGTATTAAAAAATAGTTAAACTACGTGTAATCACATAATTATATCTATTAACTCACATATAAATAAATAAACGTCAAAAATTTTGTTATACGTTTCATCAGCACGAGAACATCCTAAGTGAACTAAATCTAATCTTGATACAGTTATTACAATAAAGAACAAATACGATATCTTTATTGTATACCTTGTATAAAATATTTAATTATAAATATAATAAAAGGCTACTATATGAGACCACCTGGGCCACTAACAATAAAGATCAAGAAAAAATTCGGAAGAAAAATTAGCTTTAATCAGTAAGAAAGGTGAACAGCAATTATTTATTCGTTACGATAGCCAATTTTATGAATTATTGCATTTTTCTAATTTAATAATAGTGGTAATAGAGAGAAAAATTTCAATAATATGTTACTGACCACATTAATCATTTTTCTTTGTTTAACCACGAAAATTTTTTCTCATAATCAAAATTCTAAAGAAGAATAAGATTGTATGTTTTTCTTCTTTCAGGAGATAACAATTTAGTAAACATCTTAGACAGAGGCGTTTCAACACGCCTTTATTTCTTGCCGAAGTTTGAATTCAAAGACACCATTAAAAACAGCATCGTGAAAACAATTTAATTTTGCCCTATTACCTATTTTAGTGCTTTAGTTTTTTAATAAACCCAAGATTGCTAAATATCTACACAAGTTATACAAATCTAGAGTTCTTTTATTTTTAGAAAAATCAATATTGTTGAGATTTATTGGATAGATTATTTTTATTTAATAAAAAAATTTTAAACTCGAACATAAAGGCCATTGGTGTGTAAATTAGCAAATATGAATTTAAATAAAATTTATCCCGAGCTTGATCATTGTAAAATTAAATTTTAACTTATTTTGGCCAATATTTAAAATTAATTACTTGAATACTCATTCTTCCATCATATAAATAATACCTAAGTAATCTAAAGATTTTCGGTCAATATTTGATGAACTAATCACCTTCATATTAGCGTCATAATTTATATAATCAATAGCTTTCGAGTTATCAATTAGGGCAATAACTGCATCCAACCATTTCGCATCTGGCCTAACTACATGCTTCAGCATGGGAATTTAAGGAATAGCATAAATTAATATATAATTGATGGCACACGTTGTCCTACTAACCTTAAGCAACGGATTAGACACTATCGTTAGAATATCGATTGGTATTTTTCCATCTTTCAAAATTTGTTTAAAAAGACGCCAAGCACATTTTGAAGGTTAAATCTAATTAAAGCAGGTTATCAATTAATATACTAAGGTGATATTTTGTTTGTCAGGTTGTACTTTTAACAATAATTTTGCAGATACATCACTGTCTATAACAAGGTCTGATTTCTGGTTATTCGAACAATCAGTTAGCTCACTCCTTCGGGTTTCGTTTAAAGGATTACATGTTAAGTGTCCATAATTTTCACTAATTCACAGATAAGCTCACATGCAGTCTTATCCACCGGTTATATAAGCTTCTAATTTCTATATATGTGTACTGTAATTAGTTAGAAGTTTTTAGCAATGTCTAGGAATAATCTTAAGTTTAGTCAGCATGATTCATTTCGAATTTTAACGGATCACCAGTAATTATCAACCAAATCTAATATATTTTTTAATATTATTAATAACATTGCATATCATTACACTTTCCCCTTTAATTCTTAATTTACATAACTTTCAGTCTATTTTCTCTGTGTGGTATTTGTAAAGTAGAAATAAATTAATTAATAGTTTTGTAATAGTTATTTGAAACTCAGAACGCGTGCATTCTGGAAGCAAATTTCAGTTTTCTGCTACATACTTTGTTCCATCGTAAAACATTTCTATTTTTGGTCCTATTCCTTAAAATATTTAAGTATTCTGCCAGTTAACCGATTCAACGTATAAAGAAGCATTATATAAGCATTCTAAACCTCTAGTTGGTTCATTTATAATTTGCATTTGATCATAATTAGAGAACAGATTGCTATAATCGCAGTCATGACATCACAGTATAATCATTATTCTGTATGAACCTAATGACATTATCATGAATGGGTTTCCTTCAAATTCGTGGCTGGTATATTATTCTTCAAAATGTATTCGGACACAAATATTTATAGCGGCTTATTATTGTTGGACATAAGTATATGCCACAATATATTTAAACGTCCAATTTGGCGCTTAATAAATGTTGATGCTCCTTTTATTGTTTTACCCACAGATAATATAACAATAGTGGACAAAGCAACGACAAAATCGTCTGCATCAGGTAAGCACACAGGGAAAATTATGCAATTCTAATTGTATGCTCTTAAATGCATGTGTATAATGGAAATGGTGTTTATATCAAATGACAATTTACTACATGAAATATTGTCATTCACAAGAATGAGAGCTTCATAATTCTCAATTAATATAATGTCCTTTGTGCG
This sequence comes from Eudiplozoon nipponicum, assembly GCA_029291075.1. NCBI lineage: Eukaryota > Metazoa > Platyhelminthes > Monogenea > Mazocraeidea > Diplozoidae > Eudiplozoon > Eudiplozoon nipponicum. The sequence goes on from JAQBSW010005879.1 coordinate 46,770, forward strand.
ATTTTGGAAATAACTTTTCTTCCGAAATTATGAAACTTCCACTTTTTCGAATTATCAAAGTAAACTGATCGCGCAGTTCCAATAACTGATGTGTGAGTACTTTCATCAGATAAAGTGAATCGGAAAAAAAAGCTTGTACATTATCAAAGCCACGTAAATATTTAGTTAATGATACTCGAGGATGAATTATGGAAGCAATGGTCTTTTGATCTGATAAATTTTGTTTTTATGCCTGCACATGGAAGGAGTACAACGAATTTTATTAGAGCTCGTATTCCGGAAGGATATATATATATATATATTTCTCATGAGGTACAAAAAAACACACTATTAATAAGGTGGATAAAGGCTATTTATTTGGAGATTAATAAACTCTGCTCTACAATCATTCATTTATATAAATTCTGTGTTATTATTTGATTTTGTGGGTGGCAACAAATCTGAATCGGTTTACTTCTAATTCTTGTTTTGGCTGATTGTATTAGTTTTTATGCATTTGTGTATGTGTGTGCCTGTCTGCATGTATTGAAAAGTGATATCTGAGATCTGGTCATTATTGAATTGAGGGTTTGCGCGTTAACCATCTGTTTGAAGTTTTGGCTGTTGCGTGACAGAGTGCTATTTTTCCAAGAGCAGCCTTTTTTTTCACATTATTGCACAATTTTGTTTTCCTTATTTGGTAACAGCCAAGGTAAGGATTGCCGTGATGAACGATCATTTTGTTTCGACATTTCTGTCACCCTATGAGCATCTGCTTTTTCCTCTTCAGATTGTTGCCAATCCGATCGAATGTTTGTTGAGTCTGGTCAAGGTCGTGTTCTGTCTTGCTTGGATACAAGTAAATTTTACATAAAGCAAATTCAGAAAAATTATAATATATATTTATGCAGCACTTTATATAAAACAACAAACACCTGACCTAAATATTCACCCACATATTCAAATGAAAACCCAGAATGTATAAAATGAGATTGTAAAGCGAGTCTAGTAATCTCGAAATAAATGGCCATTATCCACGTTGATATAAATGTGTTGTTTTCTTCCTAATTTGAAATATACCGTGTAATTTTCGAAGGCAATGGAAATAATAAAGAATATATATATATATATATATATATATATATATATATATATATATATATATATATGATTGATATTATCTTTGAGTATTACTGCATACTAGGCTGTTATTTATAAGGTTGTAAATAAATGTAATAAAAAGTGTACGCCTGCTGTTAATAATTATTTCTTGTTTATTCGGCTGTGCATTTAATTAATTTATTTATTTATATTTAAGCTCATTAAAACTAGTTTGAATATCAGTTTTACCGTTTATTTCTGGTCGATTTGTGGGTTTGCATACGAGTGTTTGTTTACGTAACTCTGAATGTAGGTGTCATTCCTATTTTGTTGCGGAGTTATGTCTAATTAATATATTTATTCTTTAATTAATTAATTTAATTAATGGATAATGATAACAAACGGATTTATAATTATTTATAATTCCTCAAATCTGGCTGATTATATAATTGATTTGGAAACAAATTAGCAGATTCTAGAAATGTATGAATAGAAAAATCAAGTGTCGTGAAATTAGGGTATATGACAAACAATTCTTTAACAAAAAAACATTGAATTTTAAAAATCTCAAAAAGTTGTAAACAATAATTTTAGATTTATAAATTGTGCCATTCTTTTTGAGCTATGGTCTCGGTCGTTCTATTGATTTTAAATTCATTAGATGATGCTATGTATAGATTTGGAGTTGATATTGACTTTATTTTTATTGCCATACATTTGGAGTGTATTTGTATCTTATTGTAGTCAATTTTCAATTTCATTTTATTTTTAACTGAACCATTTGTTATTTAACTAGCTCTAATTAGGCAAGATCGGGTATATTAGCAAGTTTTATTTAAATTAATAAATTCTCTTAAATACCCCCAGATTATTCAATCTATTTAGTTAATATATAATAAATCAGCATTCTAAAGTTAAATTCAATTTTATTGTATGCTTTATTTCCGAAAATTAAGTTTAATTATAACCTATGGTATATATCTATTAAAATTTTACTAAGATTCACTTTGCTTTATCTTTCACTCGTCAATTCCAGTTCTGGTATTTTGCTTTATTAAACAAGTCAAATTTTCATGTTATCAGTTCCAAATCAATTTCTCGATAACATTTACAACGTTTTCTAACTACAAATGATTTGCTTAATGTACATCTAAGATTCAATTATAATGAATACCCGATTAAAGGGTATGCATTTCTTGAAACGCTTAAGTTATATGATTTTGATGATATTCCATGTTCGTAAATTCCACTTGACCACAGTTCTAAACTTCCTAACAATTACGTGAAAAATTCCTTTTATTAAAATATCAATTTATTGAATAAATAAAAACTATAGTCGACAGAATGGGAGTTGTGCTATCTTATTGGAAGTACAAATTTGTAACCTAACTCAGATATTGCATTCTTCAGTTGTGTAACTTCTAACCCTATGAAATGAACTTCTCATTACTGCATCGTATATTCTAAATATCAAATATTTTATATCCTATATTTTTTACTAATGGTATCCCATTTATGTGAACTAAAATATTAACTTATAATTAAATGGCGAATGGTGAAACCTGTGGAGTTTAGTAATAATTATAAAGTATAATGAAAAGACATCCCTAATGAAAATCGAAATTAGTAAGTTAAACTTCGGTTTTTCTCTTAAAAGTTGTAACCTATACCTCCGTTTCCGCGCAATGCTAAGGTCGTTAAGATTCTTTTTCTTCTGTGTTGGTTTGAGCTCTGCTCTGATAAGAATAAACTTATTTTCTTTGAAGGAAAGATGAAGTTATTCATAATGATAATCTACAAGGTGTACCGCTGGGTTTATATTAAGTTGGCCAATATATTGTCGGACACAAATACAGTAAATTTTGGAAATTTCGAGGTGTTTCTTCAAATAAGCGAAATATTTTTAGGCCGTTAAATATTTATCATAAATTTATACCAAAAGCATTTGTGTTTCACCGAATTTACGACAAGATCTGGATAACTGGGCACTGTTCGTGAAGCTAAGCTAAATCTCATTTAATAAAGTGTCTTTCTCTTCAATAAATTACGTGTTAGTTTGGACGTTCTTCATTCCTGTTGTTAATTTGCTATTGGTTTTGAAAGCTTATTAGAACACAATATAATTAAATGGGTTGTCTGGGTAGTTTTGAAGAAAATCTGAGATTTTTTTCAATCAATTGTCTAAATCACCCTATAAAAATATTCATATACTGTTTTCCTAAGCCAGATTTAGACATATTTCACCTCACAATTACACGCTGTTATATTTAAAAAATGAACTAAACAAATGAAACCGTTTATATTAATCGGTAAGATTTATAATAAATAAATTTATCACATCTGTTCAGTTTTACCAAAATCAGCTCATAAAATTTTAATAAATTCATCTATATCTTTTAATTAATATAAAATTATAGGCGTACAAACGTTTTTAAAAACAAGATTTCTTGCAATGATATAAACACTATAATCATGACATTGTTCAATTTAATATATGACAGTTAGATTGTATTTCTAGCTATGATGATGCCAACTTCTTGTTGCCAGGTTACGCAGATAAATTATCAATGAATACGTATTATATTTGGATCAAACTCCCTTTTAAATTTTTAAAAACATTTTTTTATATCGTTGTTTTATTTCGCCATCTAAAAATTCAATTTCAATATTTATTAAATCTTTCATAGAATGTTAAATGGCTTTACAAATTCGCAATATCATGCTTTTTTTTAAATTAATCAAATAGACCTGAGATTTTTGCGTTTGCATTCTTCTATACTAATCATTATGTTTCATCATTGTCTAATAAAAGTATTACATTAAAACACTTGTATATATTCTTTCTCCGCAACCAACAGTGTATGACCATTAAACTACGGCTTCCTTTGGATGTTTATTATTCTTACTGTGATTAGTTCGGTCAACGCATTTTCTTTATTTATCCAGTTGAAAAAGGTTAAGATTTTGAACTTGATTGATTTTTTTAACTGGATTTGTTCTTCGAAATATTTTCTCGCCAATGTAAATGATCGTTGTTTATTTATTCGCAACATTGTCTGCTTCGATTCATGCTTCTTTACAAATTAATAATTTTGTCCAATTCCTCTTCTATTTATTAGAGTATCATTTTTCCGTCATGCCTCCACATTAGCAATTAATGTTCCATTTTTACGAAATTCAAATATGCTCAAATAAATAATAATTATTCAGTAGATCAAATTAGTCTATGACACAGAACCAAAAAAATTCTGATTTTGGCCTAAAACATGATATGTCATTGGAATTATGATAAAGGTGGTAATAGAAATTTGTATTTATACATACCCAATTATCATAATAACTGCGTGTTACATAAAATTCTTCTGTACAAACTGTTCATAATTTAAAAAATTGGAACAAATAACAATATTTTGTGTGTAATCTTTCATTGTGCTAATCGCCACTTAATAACTATACTCATTTTATTATTTCCATTTGCATGAAGGGAATATATTATCTTCAACTACAACAAAGTCGACAACTACAGCGTCCGGTAAGCACACTGCATTAATAGAATGAGCGTGATCATTTTTTACTTCTTTTTATTCAGCTAAATAGTTTAAATTTTATTGAATATATTTCCTAAAATATAACTAATTATGAGAACATTTTACTTTGTTAAGAGTTTAACATGATCAAATATGAAATATTTCTATTTTCCACGTTGCCAGTTTAGCATGCCAATGATTTGGCGTATAATAAAAATATTTTGAATGGCTTTGACTAATTAATACAAAGTGTAGATGATACCCACTGCTTATATATATATATATATATATATATATATATATTCACATTCAACTGTAAATTTGTTCGCCGTTATTCATGTTTACTAATATGACGCATTTTAATCTTCGCCTTTTTCATTATATTTATCCTTACGAAAATGTGACCGATTTGATGAACATAGGTTTTTAGTGTATTCGAGTATTAAGTTCATATACTCTGCCAATAAATTGGACAAAATAAAATCATACTTTGCATATTTCAAATGACTCCCTGAATTCTATATTTTATTTATCACATTTATTTATTTATCATTACTTCACAATATTATGCGTTAACGATCAAAACTATGATATAAATTTCGCGTTTTAAATAAAAATAACTTCGAATAATGTCATTGTTTTGTTTATCTGCTTCAGTTTAAAAATGTCCTACCGTTTAATCGCAAATGGTTAAAAAATTCATTGCTATTTATTAATATACTTATTTTGCATTTAACAAATGTTGTTAGTATAAAAATGAAAAAAAGTATAATTCAAAATTTTTGTGTTTTTTAATTAATTCCTGAATTATATATTTTATTTATCACAGTTAAGTTATTTATAATTACTTCACATTAAATATATTATGCGTTAACAATCAAAACGATGATATAAAGTTCGCGTTTTATATTTAAATCATATCGGATAACGTTTTTCCTTTCAGTTTAAGAATGTCCTACTGTTTAATCGCAAATCGTTAAAAAATTCACTGCTATTTTTTAATATACTAATTTTGCATTTATCAATTTTAATTTGAAAAAAGTATAATTACATTTTTTTCTGTTTTTTAGGTATTTCTTCGAAATCAAAGTGGTATAATATATGCTTCAATGTAAGTTTAAATTAAATTTAAATCTGCTTATATGATCACATTTAACGACTGTTTATTGAACATTTCAACACCAACATTTTTTTATATTCAGCGAATATTCACGCCTATACTGACACAAGATCTTAATCGTTTCCTTTAAATTAGCACATAAATTATAGATCAACATAAAACGAAAACACCTAAAGAGCTTTACGTTTCCAATTCACAAACTAATTAATAAATTGAAAAGAGTCATTTGAACTACATCCAAATTCAGAATTTTTTATTGCCTCCAATAGTTTGACTAATCATTTGGATAATGCATTTAGGTAATTTTTATTCAATAACTTAGTATTATAGAAATAAAAACTTTATTTGTATTTCGTCAGACATACATTATATGTGTGTTACAACTGACCTATGGTGTTTGTGTAAGCAAACGGAACGTCTCTTCAAGTTTTGCCTTTTTAATTAACCATAGTTTGCATGAAGTATTCTTGATCGTTAAGCAAACCATAAATTTTAAAAACAATCTCGGTACAATCACTGACAAATTAGTATGACTTCACATCTGGTGAATAAATAACACGATTTCCGTTTTTATTGAATTCTTGTTAGGCTGCAAAATAGGATTCACTCACAGCATTTTTCGTTGATTTTTTGGTATTTTTGGACAATCTGCATGGAAGTTTTTTTCATTTATCTTATTCTAACATTGTTTTTCGATTTACATCAAAAAGCTTACTTACATGTAATGCTATTTTTGTTTTCGGCAATATAAAGTACAAGGCAAAGCCACTTTGGATATAATTCATTGGTGCGTTCTCACACCGAAGCCGTCATTTATTAGTTTTTATGAAATTGTTCGTGAACTAATCTTTTCAGATTGTTATCAAGTTTTTAGGACTCCATTTCCGGTCTCCTCTTTAGGGTTGATAACATACTGACAGAAAAATCAAATTATGTCAAGTGTGATATTCTCATTAAAGACAGATCTATTAATATTTGTTTTAGTTCCTGAAGTATTGATATTTGTTTGC
>JAQBSW010005880.1:0-53504 GCA_029291075.1 Eudiplozoon nipponicum
GTCGGTTGCCTTGCATAGCTTTGTCGCTGTGTTGCGCCTACATATTCAGTTAACTGTTTTAGTCGTTCCTGAATATCCGCTATGGTGCAGCGCTCATGGGACCCTTGGATTACAGGTTCACCTGGCAGTCTTATGTGTCCTCCATAGACCATGGTCGTTGGAGCGAAACCTGTCGCTGTTGAGACTGTAAAGCGCATGGCCCGCTCAACCAAATGTAATTTGTCTCTCCACGTTCCCGGGCTTTCGTGGCACCAACATCGCAGTACCTCTTTCATCGTCCTATGTGCGCGCTCAGCTGTTGCATTGGTTTGCGGGTGATAAGTGGCTGTGCGGGAATGCTTTATGTCAAGGTCTTTGCACCACTGATTAAATTCTTTCGACTCAAACTGTGCGCCTTGATCGGTGACAATAACTTGTGGGGTACCGAATCGACTGAGCCATCGCTCTTCTAAGCACGTTATAATCTTTTCTGTTGTGATCTTCTTCAGTGGTACAAACTCGACCCATCGGGTAAACTTATCGACCATGGAAAACACATAGGACACGCCACCGCGAGCTACTGGCAGTGGACCTACCAGGTCGATATGCAGAAACTCGTTCCGTGCAGTAGCATTGAAAGCAATCGGAGTGACCTTTTCTCGTTTTTGTGGTTTACAACGTTGGCATGTAGTGCACTGTTGACAATAGCTACGAATTTCTTTGGACATACCAGGCCAATACAATCGTGATTGCAATGTCTCAATGAGCCGCCCAGCGCCGGGATGTCCCAATGTTTCATGCCAAAAGGCCATTAATTCTGTTCTTATAGATTCTGGCACAAACCATTGCACTGTTTGTCCTTCTTTCCGCACCAACAGGCCGTTCTGTAGACTCAACGTTTTATATGGTGCCAACACCACTGTGCCGTTTTTTAACTGATTGACTATTTCCTGACATGTAGCATCTCTTCCCTGTTCTTCAGAGACCTTTATAAGCGGCGAAACCCGAACAGCGGAAATTCTGCTGAGCGCATCGGCCGCCGCATTCTCGATTCCTGCTCTATGATGAATTGATATATCGTACTCTTCTAGTTCTTCAATGGCTCGATGTACTCGTTTCTTCTCAATACCTAGTGATCTCCAATGCACTAGCGCTTTGTGGTCAGTAAAGACGTCCACGTGTCCCCCTATGACAAAATATCTAAACTTCCGTAGCGCCCATTGTACGGCAAGTAATTCTTTTTCTGTGACTGTATAGTTCTGTTCCGCCTTAGTGAGTGTGCGACTTATATATTGCGCAGGACGTCCGTCAGCTTGTAACACCGCTCCTATACCAATATCTGACGCGTCTGTAACAATTGACATATTACCTACCGGGAAAGTCAAAATAGTTGCCTCTATTAATTTCTGCTTGCATAGTACAAACGCTTGTTGAGCCTCCTCCGTCCAACGAAATGGTATCTTGGCACTAGTTAACTGAGATAAGGGCTGTTGTGTAACCGCCATCCCTGCGAGGTATGGTCTATAGAAATTCACCATACCAATAAACCGGCGCAATTGTTTTCTAGTAGTAGGCACCGGATAATCCCTGATAGGTTGTACATTCGAATCTAACGGCATGCATCCGTCCGCTGAGACTAAGTGCCCCAAGAACCGCACTTCTTGACCTATCTGTACCTTTTCTGGATTAAAATGTAATCGCCATTCTACAGCTTTGGCCAACATCTTCTGCAGCCTCACACGTAATTCGTGTTCAGTAGTGGCCCATATAATAACATCGTCTACGTAAGCCGTTGTACACGTTAAGTCAGACACGAACGAGTCCATCATTCTTTGGAAAACTTTCGGAGCGTTTTTAAGGCCAAATGGTACCCGGGTGAATTGGAAATGACCTTGGGGTACTTGTACCGCTAACTTCCATCGGTCTTCGGGCCGCACGCCTATTTGCCAAAATCCCTGTTTAAGATCAAGCACGGCAAACCATTTGCCTCCCGCCAGCTGTAAGAACAGATCACGCAGAGCCGGCATGGGATACGGGTCCGGTTTAGTTACTGAGTTCAATTGCCTAAAATCAGCCGCTGGTCGGAGCGAACCATCCTTTTTCGTAACATAAACCATTGGAGCACGAAAAACAGATGTTGACGGTTCAAGAACCCCGGCTTCTATCATTTCTTGGGTTGCTCGAGTCGCTGCTTCTAATTTCTTGGGAGGGGCACCATATACTTTTGGTGGTTCGTAACCATCATTTAGTTCTAACCATAACTTAAACTGGTCGACCGTCGGCCCTGGACGCTCGCTACAATCAGGCAGTTGGAATATACTGTTATATTGGTTTTGAAGATTCTTCCACCACTCAGGCAGACAACTGGTCTCCTCTTGAATCTTATGGTTACCTATAGACTTTATTGATCTTATTCCTTCCGGCCGCGATAGGTATACACGTTTATTTTGACAGTCTATCGTCTTAACCCATTTTCTAATGAAATCAAGTCCCAATAAGGGCGTCTGCGTATTCGAAACAACAAAAGACATATGATAGACCTTTTCATTTATTAACAACTTTGTGTCCCACTCGCCCACAGCCACCATCGATGCGCCCGATGCCTGACATAAACTTGCTTTCGTAGGTTTTATATTGTTCAATGGCCAAGTCAATGGTAGTACCGACACATCCGCTCCAGTATCCAATTGCATTATTACTGGCTGTCCGTTGAAGAGTTCTAAAAATTTAACTTTAATGAAAATTCTTACATTTGGCAGTGTTTCCCACACTTCCTTTTCTTCACAAGCCATCTGGTTCGGACCACTTTTTGGTTTGTTCTGCTGGTCTTCCTTCGATCTACCCGTCGGAGCCACCAAAGGATTAATTTTTGTGCCTTGTTCTCTGCCTCCATTATTTGTGAGATTGTTCACCCTGTTACCCCACTGCACTGGTCGTTCTCTAGGGGCAGTAAATGGGTTTTGTTGCCGCTTATACGCCGTATTCGTCGGAGCCGGAGTCCTTATATACTGACTTTGCTTCCAAGCCACTGGCTGTTGCCTTCTGTCGCGGAACTGCTTATTATGACGCGAAGAATTCCAATACGGTATGTCGCTCCTCTCAGATGTTGTAACTGTAGCCATGCGTGGAGATGCCGCTGCCATCTTATTTGTCATTATGGCCGAGCTTTGAAGAGCCTGAAGTCTCTCTTCAAGGCCTCCTGGGCTGCTGGATATTTCTCCGTATCTAGTAGGATCCAGCAGCATGAACATGATGGCCTCATGTGGTTGCAAGCCTGGTAAAGACTCGGTAAGCTTCGAGAACCACCGCTTGATACGTGCCATGGTATCCATGGGCATCTCACCCTTTAATGGTGTCAGGCTGTATAATTCTGAGAACACTTCTTGAGGCCTGGCCCGGAAATGATCCAATACGCGTCTTTTGTATTCTTCATATGTGAGGTCAACTGGCAATTCCAATTGGACAGCTACTGTCCGGTCCACTAATTCCTGTACAGCTACACGCACAATAGGTGCTTCCAATGTAAATTCTTGGGCTCGCACTGATGCTTCAAATTTTTCGAACCACAACTGTGGCCTTTCCACATCTAGTGGTGCTAACATCGGCTTAAACTCTGATGACGGTCTGACATAACTCGTCGATTCGGCTGAAAACGCTGGCATATTAATTCCTGATTCCTCTTCGCCGGGGTCGCCATTGTTGTGTCCACCTATGTTTGATGTTCCACGAACTTGGATGTCGTTGGTATTTATTATTAACGTGTCGTCTAGACGAGCCTTAATTATGCCTAACTCGTCCGTTAAATTCTTCATTTGAGACGCCAGTGCCTGAATCAACGTTTCGACCCCATCAGAAGACATATTTAATTGTGCCATAAATGCTTTATTTTTACTCAATTATATATAGAATTTTGCACGCACAACAACAATCTATTTAATAAAACAAATTTACACATTAATTAATATATGTGCACATCAGCTCAACGTCTGCTTTCTCATTGTGCTGCCTGCTTACTTCTTATCCGGGCGCTTCTGCGAGGAATTTCTGTTGAAATAATGTCTGCCCTAGATAAGACCTTTTGCTCATTATTTGTCTTAAAGGTGGCTATTGCCACATTCCCAATAAGGACGAAACTGGTCTACTGGATGAATTGCCTTTTCCATATTATACGATGCTTAGTTTATACTGAAAACTACATGTAAATATGGGTCAAGTGTGTATATCAAGATCACAACCTTGATTAAAGTAATTAAAATCATCGCCCGCGCAACCATTGATAGTTATTTAACTCTACTATTTACATCTTCCAACATATTAGACACTCATTAATTGGATTCCAACTGGCAATGGTGTATTCTATAATTTGTATGATCAAAATAGTATTCATTTGTAGTTACATATCTTTCGATAACACATTTCTCCTTATCACTGTCCAGTTTTTTCTCACTGTCTTTTCACTGCGACGCAATAAAATGTACACAATGAAGATTCGTACTGAGATCCATGACTTACTGTCTTATTCGGATCTCTATAGTTCCAGCAATCACTTATTCTTAAACATATATACAATTTGAATCAGTCCTGTCAATATTGAACGTCTGTGTTTTTAAATAATTAATTTTCAATCTATGCTTCATTAAATATCTACTCCGTTCATTAATATATAACGTTATACTGTTCATAAAACATTCAATGTTTTTCGATATATTGGAAAAAACTGTTTTTAAATCATCAGCAAATTTATTGATCTGGTTATATAAGATTTCCTTCAGTAATAAAACAATTGGATAAAATCGAATATAAGCTATATCCTTGTGGTTTATTCTACGCTACTCAAAATAGTCTAGATTGTTTGTTGTTAACTTTAATGGATTGCTTCTATTGCACATTTTCAGAATTATTTTTGATTCAGACCAGATAACATCATTTAAATATAATATAAAGATGAAAATATATACATCAGGATAGTATTTTCCTAGAATAAATATATACAACAGAACATAGACTCACGATTTATTCCTACAATAACTAGATAAAGCAAACGTTTTAATTCAGATAATCATTCACAGTATAATATGGCGTAATAATAATTTTAAAAATTTATTTGTTATCAAAGGCCATCTGGCCCAACAATTGAAAAATTCAAGATACAATTCAAAAGAAGCATTATGTATAGTCAAGTGAAATAATGACTAGAAATTAATTATCGATAATGATAACGTTGGGGCTGATAGAAGTTGAGGAAGAAAAGTGCTTTTAGCAACTTTGTGTCAGTTCATTGTGAAGAAAGATAAAGTTCAAATGATTAAGATAAAATTGACTGGAATAAAAGATTGCGAACAATTGTGATACCAGTGCCCTATGCAAGATTTGCTGCACTCAGTTGCGTGAATATATCCAGCCTTGTTTCAGCAAGCACTCCAGTGTGGAAGAATGAGTAGTTTTAAACAGTAAGTATGGGAATGACAGTTCATGTTTATACTCTCTGACGTGGCGCCTGAGGTTGAGTCAAAACTAAAAGAAACTCGTCCCAAAAACTTGTGAAGAAGCCAGAAGTAGATGTTATAAAATCAGTGTGTTACGGGTGCAGCAGAAGCAATTTGCGCTTCCATTCAGTGTTTTTGCATAATAATTTGTTAAAGAAGCGCAGGTCGATCGTCTTCTTAAACTTATGCTAGGGAAGAGTATTTTATCCATGGGTAATGTGTGTGATTTTGGAAAAGAGATTTTGTTAAAGATTTTGGGTGTATAATTGAGTTGAATTTAAGAGTCGAAATTGCGCGTGACATTGGAATGACTAGAATGAGCGAAATTTCACAGCGAAAGAGATCAGTTACTCTGAAGGATTCAACATCGCTCATACTAACCACTGGAAATGAGGTACAATCTAATCTACGAAGGTTAGATTTAGGCTCATCCGTTTTATATGTGAATTCAAATTTTCTGGAAAGTTAACAAAGATAAAATTTTATTAGATGTAAACAAACTGGAACAGCCTTCGTTCCAAAAATGAATGTGAAAGGTCTAGCAAAATAAGGGTACTACTGTGTGTGGTATTACAGACTCCCAGAGAAGTAGTCATTCGGGTTCTGAAAATTCTGTGGAGATTCTTGAAATTACTCGCCAAATTCCTGCTAGCTCGGCTAAAAAGAACACTCGTAGAGCTATTAGATGTGAACCTAAGCACACTGAAAGTTGATCTGTAGTCCTCTTGAACAAGTTTAAGGTGATGCATCACTTAACAGCATATTGTTATCTGAAAGTATTCGTGCAATAGTTCGGCTACTACTACTATTACACAGCATTACACCAGCACATTACCCTGATACTTCATTACCGCATAACCATGAAATTCAAAGCGGCGAGGGCTGACAATGAATTCTAGACCACCCATTTCTAGTGGATAGTTCATTTAAAATTAAAAGTTAGCGAAAAGATAAATGATTCTATCCATAAGCAATTAACTGAGAAAATGTATTGTCTTTATAACTGAGCTGAATAATTGAAAATTTTATTTTCTTAGGCCCCTGCGTCAGTCCTGATCCCCAAAAGTATGCCTGTATCGACGATGTCCAACTCTAATCTCAAACAGCTATTACTGTTAGAAATTTTGGTTACAATCATATCGTTTAAACATCAGAAACTGCAGGCTCCGATAATTGGCATTATCAATAAAGTACTTTTCAGAATACTTATTTTATTTATCAGTTGTAAATTTTGGTTTTAAACATACTGACATTCAATTTCGTTTCTTGACAAACATTCAACTAATGATTAGTAAAATTAAGAGAAATACGTTGCTTTATCAAATATACATTAGTTTAGATAAACGTCAAAACGTGTCTTCTAATAATGTGTAAAATAGAAATTACGTAATTTTAAAATTTGTATCTAAGTATTGAAATGCGTATCGAAAACTGTTGTTATTTGTATAAAACATAATTAATTCGATGAACATAATTATAATAAAATGGAGAGATTGAAGTTGGAATAGGTAAAACAATAGCACATGTTCATTATTTCCGTATCGCATTTATTGAAAACTAATTAAGATTACAATAACAGAAAACAACAGTTATGATTAAATTCATTGTACCCTTCCTGTGAGCAAAAACAAAAAGAAATTTTATCAGATACAAAAAACATTTCTTTCGCATAATCTCCTCAAATATCTATTAATGAACATATCTTTATATATAAATTTGAAAGCAAAACAAGATAGAAATATGTGAACATAGAGAGAGTGTGAAAACGGAAACCAATCAATTGCATGCGTCACATCCAGTTCAATCTCAATGCCTGTACATGCTTCTTCTGCTTGCATAAATACGGTTGCAATTTGTTTATCCATAAGGCTTCGTATCTGGCTAGCTCCCTTTTCTTATTGCATTAAGTAATTATTTTGAATGCTACTTCTTGAGAACATACGTGCGATGTTTCGACAATGTGTTGCGCAATTGCAGACGTGTATTCACCATTTGATTTAAAAGAGGCGTTTAAGTCACAATGTTCTCTCATTCGAGTAATTAACCGTCTGGTCGATCGGCCTACGTAAGTTGATCGACAACTTGCGCATGTATATTGGTAAATAATATTTGATATCGACATTAACGGCTGTTTCTCTTTGATTGCTGGTAAAGGCAAGTGTGTTACCCTAAATAACACTCGTAGTTTGGCTGCATTAAATGTGCGTGTTAATGCTGCTTCAACTTTCTTTTGTGCCATTCGGGAAACTGCATCCCCCTTAAATGGGATGTTTAGGTAGACTGTTTTCTTTTCTGGCCCGTAATACGTCTGTTTCTGTTTAATTCTCCTTTTAATAATTGATTCAATTCATTGTCTACAATAGCCATTAGACATTAAAGTGTTAATTGCTCTATTATATTCGTTTACTTTTGGATCTTGACTAAACAACCTGTCAATTCTTGAGAAGTAACCACGAACTGTTGATAATTTATATTGAAATGGCACAAAAATGCTGTAATGCAAATACTGTGCAGACCATGTTGGTTTATAGTAAATTGTTCTGTTTAATTTACCATTAGTTTCTTTCTTCAATAGTACATCTAAGAAAGACAGACAATCATCTTTCTCGTGCTCTGACGTGAAGCCGATATTCTTATGTGCTTTTTCGAAGCTTTGAAGCAATGTTCGTTATTGCGACTTGTTCTTAAGGACAAGAAATATATCATCCACGTACGTATATATTGAGCACATTTACTTATGTCACTCTTTAATGATGTGTTCTCTAGGTGCCCTAGAAAAATCTCAGCCAACACTGGAGATAAGGGGTTTCCCATTGCCACACCATCAGTCTGCTTGTAGATGCTTCCATTAAAACGAAACCGTACGTCTTTCTTTCATAATAAGATGAGCTTGCGTAGAGTGTGATCTGGCACCGGCGATGATAATGTGTCGTGTACTACCGCTTTGACTATAATGTCAATGGTTACATCAATTGGAACATTTGTAAACAAAGAGGTTACATCAAAAGATACCATACTCTTGTATTTAGCATTTATATCTTGAATTTTGTTTACAAACTCAAACGAATCAGCAACCGAATAATTACCTAGTAGTTTACGTACTGGTTCAAGTAAACGGACTAACCACTTAGCTAATGTATGAAACGGAGAATTTACCATTGATAAAATCGGCCTCATAGGACAACCATTTTTGTGTGTTTTTGGTAATCCGGACAAAGAACAATGGAAAATCTTGATCCAACGTCATTTTCAGACAATCTGTTAATTGAAGGCTTAAAGAAGAAGGGACAAGTGAGAACCCATCAATTGAGGCCAAAAATTACATCATCTGAAGATGAAGGAAGTTCAAGATTTTACCAACCTATGAGTGCTACCAATTGTCCCGTACAAGCAAAATGCGGTCAAATCCGAAACAAAAAGGACAGCACTGAGACAACAAATACATCTTTTAAAATCCGTACATTGTTGGTGTAGATGATCCAACTGCAGTGGTCTCATCAATAAAACCGGCATCTGTCAAAATCTTAATGTCATTTATTACTTGGCGCTCCACCTTGAATATTTCATCTGTTTTATCGTCTAGACGTGTGAATTTTGTATCGTCCTTTAACACGTTTTCCATCTTTTGTATACAGTCATATTTATCCATTATATCTACGCTCTTGTCTTTATCAGCGCGTAGTATTTTGATGTCTGCATTTCTGCTGATACCTCTAAGCGCATTTAGATGTTGTTTTATCAATGCATGCTGTTCTGCGCATTTAGACGATTTTAAATGTGAAGCCTGATCAACTAATGTGGCCTTGAACCAATTTTTATAATCAATACTGGTAGGTTCCAAGTCAGCTGTTTGTTCAAATAGCAATTCAAAAGCTGCCTCAAAATCAACGTCGCATTTATTAGAAGGATGTATTCCATAATTTCGGCCCATCGATAGTGCCTCCATTGTTAGCTGAGCGATTGGCACTTTTGATGAGCTAAGCACACGCTAATCAAGATCGGTCGGTATTAAATCACACAAAACTCCAGGTTTTATATCTTCTTCCAATTTATTCAAAATTCTAGCTTTATCTTTCCTCATAACTGCCGGCACAAACATCAGAAATTTCACTCTTGCAAAAAGACTTAGTTCATCTAATACACAAGATACACATCCGATTCTTGCCTGTAGCACTGCTTCATCTTCCTTCGACTGCTCAATTTTGGAATGAACCAACCTTGGAAGATTTCTTCGGTTGACTCGTAGTTTGGACTTTCGTAAACTGCGCACCAAATCACCTGGGAACCATAATTGTTTAATACACCGATAATAATGTTCTTTCCACAATCACGTTCTTTGCGCTCTACACTTTAACTTCACTAGTTCATCTAGTTTTCTGAAAGATTCTTTGGAAATGCGAGCTTTAATAAAATTCATTGTACCCTTCCTGCGAGCAAAAACAAAAAGATATTTTATCCGATACAAGAAATATTTCTTTCGCATAATCTCCTCAAATATCTACTAATGAACATATCTTTATATATAAATTGGAAAGCAAAAGAAGATAGAAATATTTGAACATAGAGAGAGTGTGAAAAACGTAAACCAATCAATTGCTTGCGTCACATCCAGTTCAAGCTCAATGCCTGTACATGCTTCTTCTGCTTGCATAAATCCTTCTGCAACTTGTTTATCCATAAGGCTTCGTATGTGGCTAGATCCCTTTTGTTTTTGCATTTAGTAATATCTTTGAATGCTACGTCTGGAGAACATACGTGCGATGTTTCGATGATGTGTTGCGCAATAGCAGACGTGTATTCACCATTTGATTTAAAACAGGCGTTTAAGTTGCAATTTTCTCTCATTCGAGTAATTAACCGTCTGGTCGATCGGCCTACGTAAGTTGATCGACAACTTGCGCATGTATATTGGGGAATAATATTTGATATCGACATTAACGGCTGTTTTCTTTGATTGCTGGTAAAGGCAAGTGTGTTACCCCAAATAATACTCGTGCATTAAAATATGATTAATATATGCTTAAAATAGACTGCTTATGCTTTCGTTAAACTGGTTTTTTAAGCTACAACAATTACGTAGAAAAGGATTAAAATGAAATTACTTTGCAACAAAATCTGTATTTTTCAATATCAAATGTAAAGAAAGTAACGGAGTCTAGAATTGTATTGCTTTTCTCGGATTACGCATAATTGTTTTTATCCTCTATCTTGATTGCATTTAATTAAATGAAAGCAGAATGAATAGATGAAGACCGCAAGCAATTTCTCAGTCAAAATACGAAATTAATTTGAGTACTTCAATAAAGTAAATCGGGGTCTGCTCATTTTTATTAAGCTCAAATTTTGATTCAAAATATACCATCTGGCTCATATGCTAAGCGACGAATACAAATTTAAGGCATTTGAGTCATCTAGTATGAGTGCATTGGCAATTATTCAAGACTACCTAAGTTTTCTTTATCAAGAAGATTTTAAACATCACGACTTTGCTTTGATAAACTTGTTAAAGATCGATTCTTGTGTACGTTGATTATTTAGAAAATCGTTTTACAAGCAAAATGCACGGATACAGAGGATTGTAAAAGTGTATTTTGAAACAGCAAACAAATTTATAATACGAACGCTTCTAGAGTAGCTTTCCGATACATTATTTTATCATTCCCATTATTATTAACGATGGAAAATTGCTGATCACCACATTCATCCCTACAATATTGATTTAAAAGCAGCCTTTTTCTCGCTAATTGTGTGAGCTAAATGAACAGTGTTGCCAAATTAAAATTAATCATTGTCAATATCTTTGCCTAATTCATGGTTATATTTTTTTGCTTGAATCGGCCCCTTCGAGAATTACAAGTTTTTTAATCGAATTTCATGATTAAATAAGTTCATTATTGTACAAAGTTGGCTTTGTTATGTTTGTAGGCCAAGAAAATTTGATTTTTAACCATGGTTTGGTGTCTGGTTTATAAATGGAGTAGTGTGTAGATGAACATGCGTATGTAAGTTATGCAGGGGACTTTTGCAGCATTAAAATGAATATTTTATGTAGTGTTAATTTGAAAATTATTTGGCAACAGTCTATATGGCCACTATCTTGAAATAAAGAAGTGTGTGATGGCGAGCAGTTATCGTACAGCATTGTTATTGACGCTGATACAGAATGTGTTGAAAAAGCATAGACAGACAGAATGCAAATATCCCTTTACGAATTAGATTTCAAAAAAGAGATTGAATGAATGAAGTTTATGATATCTATATATAAGATGTTTTTACAAGATGCTTCATTGGGGTTACAATACCTTATTATTGAATTAATGTCTCTATGACTTGACAAAGGAAAATTGTATAAAATAGATTTTTCTGGTAGAATAGAATGTCGAATCAAGGAAATTTTGCTCCATTAAACAATTATTTGATAAATTTTTCCAAGGCAAAGAAAGAAAATACCGTCAGAAATTTTCGTTTTAATTAGCATATCTATAGATAGTTGTAAAGTGTAACATCTAAAAGAATAAAGAATTTCATAACAAAACGATGTCAATGTGCAAATATATTTCAATTTATGTTAAAACGTCATTCAGTTAACTGTTAAATACTGTTTGTTGTGGAGAACTAATAAATATGCAAGTATGTAATAGGTTTTGCGAACCTAGTAGCAAATTAGTTCAGTTGTGACCAGAAGGACAAACAAAAGGCAGCATGAACGGAAAGTAAAAATAATCACGAAACGAATGTGCTTGAGATTATACTTTCCGTTCATGCTGCCTTTGGTTTATCCTTCTGGTCACAACTGAAATAATTTTTTACTAGGTTCGCAACACCTATTACATACTTCAGTTAACTAAATTGAAATTTAAAGCAATTCTGAGATTTCGCGGATACGAAGAATTTTTTTATCAGACTAAGGTTGCCATGTTAGCCTAATGCGTTAGAATTTGAAAGAAAATAACTTATATTGCATAACAGTACTTTATATAAAAATAAAATAAAGTAAATTTTAATTTGAAAATTAACCGTGACAAGATCTTAATCGACTAGAATATGTTTTTAGTATTGTATTTGACTTTAAATTAACTCAGCAGACATTTATAATTAGTGGTGTTATAGAAGCTCTAGGGGATGATTTCTATTAAAGGTTATCCTTACATTAGATTGTCTACTAACTAAGATGGACGAGCACTGTTCGTTTGAGCACCAGCAAACAGTCTTTACAGAAGCCGGAACAATTTTCACTATCATATAATAAAACTGCGCGTACAAATGCATTGCGAATACGACCTTTAAGGCAGAATGAAAAACGCGTTTCTTCATAAATGGTGCAGGTTCAAGAAAGCAACTTCAGCTTTTGCGATTCTCATTCTCACTTCGTCAGACATGTGTGATTGATAAAGCTCTCAAGATATGTAACCTTGTCAACTATGTCTAGATATTCACTCTGCGGTCGCAGAGTTGAAGTGTGTGGTGAATGATTCTGTAAAACTATCTTACATTTAGATTGTGCGAATTTCGTACCGAGAGACGGAACAACGTCTACTAATTCATGCAAGGTGGCCTTAGCTGCATCTCGATTGTCGAATAATAGGACGATATAGTTTGCATAGTCAAGATCGACTAGTTTACCGATCGGGACAACTTCAACATCTGCATCATGCATGTGGGGAAGAGTGCTGTTCACAATAACATCAATTACAAAATTAAACAAAAAGGAGGAAAGTGGACTGCATTGACTAAAACCACTGCTAGTTGCAAAACTGTGCGTTAATTCGTTGTAGACCTTAACGAGACCTGAAATATTTATGTATAGAGTGTGTATAATATTAACAAATTTTGTAGGCACACCCCTTTTCGACAGAATATTTAATAAAACATTGCGATTCTCTGAGTCAAATGCACCTTTGAAAACTGGAAAGACGGATATTGTGTGGACGGTGATATAAATGTCGTTGTTCAAGAACTTTCCTTAACGTAAAAAATCTATAAAACCACGTCCTGAGCGGAATACAGCCTGTTCTCTAGTGTGTGTTTTACGTGCAGCGTTAAGACGACGTAGGATAGTCAATGAAACTAACCTAGACACGCCTGGAGTCAAGCTTATATCATGATAGTTATCGCACGAATTATGATTGCCTTTTTTGAAGATAGGAATGATGGTTGACTCATTACAATAAAAGAATACGGTCTCCTCATTCCATATAGTACGTATAAGTTTAGTCAACGCTCCTGAAATTATATCGCCACCATCCTTAAATAATCCCAGAAGCAAAGCATCAGGTCCTGCGGCCTTGCGACGTTTAAAAAGTAGGATTGCATTCTGTATTTCTAACTCTGATGGTTCTTCGAGACAAACATTCCACACTGTTGATAAAGATGTGTTTTCGGGAATCGGAACTGACGCAGGTGCCCATGAAAATTGATCTTAAAATTGTTTAGCCATCTATCAAGATGACTTATTTTATCGTTTATTAAATGGTTTTTACTATCATTTATAGTTTCGCTTACTTTTAATTTTTTCGGACCTTTTGCGCGAATAAGTCGCAGCAAACAGCGACTATTACCTGACGCGAACTCTTCTTTCATTTCTTCAGCCTTTCTGGTCCAAAAGGATTCGAGATCGACTTTTATACTGCGCTTAATTTAGCGTCTTATATTGCGACGATTATTATTATGAGCCGAGCCCGGTGGAATTTGGCGCCTTGTTTCGAGTATCTTCATTGATTTTACAGAGAGCCAATGATTATTCTTACGAGGGCCTGTAATGCCATGTACAATAGTACCTGCTTTGTGCATAGTGGAACATATCTTGAACGATAGTAAATTCTAATTTTTGTGATCCAGTCCATTTATTTTACTTTAGAACATTTTCATATATTTTTCGGAAGGACTTTTGTTCGAGTTTGCATATATCAATTTGTGGTTTATTCTTATTTATTTTCCCGGAAAACTTAGTGTAAATTTACAACTGGTAAGTGCATAGTCCGAGTCGACATAAGTGTTCTAAAAAGAACAACAATCCTGGATGCAACCACGACATCTATAACTACCTGCTCCATGATATATTTGAGTGCACCGTTGTCCGGGTGCTGTAGCACGCCATGTGACATAACGTCTAACACTACTTATGAAGTTTGTACTACTTAAATATAATCTATGTTCCGCGCAGCTATCAAAAAGCCGTTCATCATTATCTTAGCGCGTCGAGCTTAGAGTGTATTTTCCACCTACATGAAATTCTGCGACAATTAAGCGCCTAAATTGAGCTTTCATGTCAATCATAACCAAGACTATATCTGAACTTCGTGCTCTACTTAGTAAGGAGATTAGTTCGGAGTAAAAAGCGTCAATTTTTTCGTCTATGCGGAAATCGGTATGAGCACATGCAGATATAACGAAAATGCAACCTTGATTAAGGTTTTTCATTGATTTTTGTAGGTGAATTTAAACGTTACACAAAAACTCGACTATTTAAATGGATCCATTCAAGTAAGCCATCTTCAGCTCGTGTGCTAAGAACAATACCAACGCCCCATTTACCGAATTGATAAAACTCTGTGGAACCAGATGTTCGAAGCCAGTAGCGCGTAGATAAGTGTGGTGCAACTAGTTCTGTAATTCACGTAGGATCCTGTATTCTAGTTTAAGATACACAACATACGTCGATTTCTAATTTATCCAACGTGTGCGCAAGAGCTTCTTGTTCTCCAAGTTGTTTTAATGTTAGCACAAATTCGCCTATGTTACAACCTAATCTGGGTTTAATGAATTTTAGTCTACTTGAACTATTTTCGATATTTGGCAACCCGATATTGGGCTCAGTGATATGATCAACACCAACCATATTCATAGTATCTTAAATAGCTTTATTGTTAGATTGAGAAGAGGAAAGGAGGCAGAATCGGAGATGGAATGATTACTATTTTAGGGCCGTGATATAAATGTCGCTGTTGAAGTACTTTCATTAGGGTGAAATAGTATCTATATAACCTCTTTTTGGCCGAAATGTGACTTGTTCATCTCCAATATGTTATTCACGTGTAACTTTAACACGATGTAAAATAATCGTAGCTGAAGATTTTGGAACTGGCCATATCAATTATAGCAGACCATTTGTCCGGGACGCTTAAAAATTTCCTCTGAAAGTAATGCCAGGCATAAAAATAAACTTTATGTTTTTATTTATATTTGCATATGCCTCCATCGAACGCAGCACAGGTGAAAGTAAAGATGCCTGCTATTCTGACCTTATTTCTATACTAAGAAAAACTAGAATTTAAGATATAGCCTTGGTTTTGAAGGCCGTGAAGGTTCATATTTTATGCTCAAGTCGCACAGAATATAAATTTGATGTCAGACACTCTTTAACCTCTATGCGCAGTGATAATTATGAACATCTGTTGAATTGCTGTACGGAACATTGATTATACTTGAGAAGCTCAAACTTCAGGTGTAGCGTAAGGTGTTTTACCACATGATGCCCTTTAACATCCGGATAACTGTGGATCAAATTAGATCTTGTAGTGATTAATTATAGATGGTGCGGTCGTATCTAGGTCTGTCGTTTTTGGACACATGCCGACTCGTACCATGCATTAATTAGTAGATTTGCACTCACAATTTCCGGTTAACTAAATAAAAATAGACCTTAAATATATTTAAGCAAATTTGAACAGCCTTCTTTACGAATAATGTGAAGATTTTCTATAATCGATCGTAACTGGTCTTGATGGTGAAAATTCATGCGAATATAAGGTCCATTCTGCAAAATTGGATTATTACTGTATACGGAACTGAATGCTCCTGGAGAATTAGTCATTAGTTCTTCGGAAATTCTGTGGACATTCTTGAAACTAGGAGCCAAATTCATGCTAGCTCGGCTTATAATTATACTAGTACAGCTATTATACGTCAACCGAAGCACAATCTGAAAGTTGATCTGGAATCCTTTTAAAGATGGTAATGAGATAAAAGAAATTTTGGCCGAAGTTTGTTTCAAATTATTTGAGCTATAATTCAGCGTAAATTAAAATTTAGCGAAACGATAAATGATTGAATAATAATCTTTCTTTTTAAATGCGAGCCTTAATAAAATTCATAGTACCCTTCCAATGTGCAAAAACAAAAAAAATTATCAGATACAAGAAAAACTTCTTTCTCATTATCTTCTCAAGTATCTACTAATGAACATCTCTTTATATATAAATTGAAAAGCAAAACAAGATAGAAATATGTAAACATGGAGAGAGTGTGAAATAAGGGAAACAGCCAATCAATTGCGTACGTAACATCCAGTTCTTAATGCCTGAACAAGCTTCTTCTGCTTGAATAAATCCGGCTGCAATTTATTTATCCATAAGGCTTCGTATGTGGCTATCTCCCTTTTCTTATTGCATTTAGTAATTATTTTGAATGCTACCTCTGGAGAACATACGTGCGATGTTTCGACGATGTGTTGCGCAATTGCAGACGTGTATTCAACATTTGATTTAAAACAGGCGTTTAAGTCACAATGTTCTCTCATTCGAATAATTAACCGTCTGGTCGATCGTCCTAAGTAAATTGATCGACAACTTGCGCATGTATATTGGTAAAAAATATTTGGTGTCGACATTAACGGCTGTTTCTCTTTTATTGTTGGTAACGGCAAGTGTGTTACCGTAAATAACACGTGTAGTTTAGCTGCATTAAATGTGCGTGTTAATGCCACTTCAACTTTCTTTTGTGCTATTCGGGAAACTGCATCCCCCTTAAATGGGATTTTCAGGTAGACTGTTTTCTTTTCTGGTCCGTAATATGTCTGTTTCTGTTTAATTCCCCTTTTAATAGTTGATTCAATTAATTGTCTAGGATAGCCATTAGACTTTAAATCGTTAATTGCTTTATTATATTCGTTTACTTTTGAATCTTGACTTACCAACCTGTCAATTTTTGAAAAGCAGCCACGAACTGTTGATAAATTATATTGAAACGGCACAAAACTGCTGTGATGCAAATACTGTGCAGACCAGGTCGGTTTATGGTGAATTGTTCTATTTAATTTACTATCAGTTTCTTTAATAGTACATCTCATCATCATCATCATGTCCAGCCACACAAAAGTCAAAAGTGTCTAATGTTTCACTGCCATATAACCATAAGGAGTGAAAAAAGTATATAAGTGAATTTAGACAAATTATTAGTGAGATTTACGGTAGAGGGAGAGGCAGAGAGAAGGAATTCCTTGCTACTATGAGTAAATTTATCAGGATAACTCAGAGAAATGAGGCAAACTAAACCTCTCCACAACACCATTATGGCCAAATTAGCTTTCGGGAAAGGCGACATCAGCATTACAGCTTCCTTGCGGATTTCACTGTATCACGTCATAAACAAACCAAACCTCGCAGTCATCGTACTCTGTGGTAAAAGCTTGACTAGAGTCGTATATAGGTTGCCTTCTTCGATTATCTTAATTCGCCTCAGTGCTTCGCGTAGAGAACGATCTAGAAAACCATCTGGTTTCGGCACAAGAAGGGGTTGTGCAAGTCATATTTATACCCTAAGGCAAGTATTTGAACAGAGAAATATATGCCGTTGTCACACAATAGCCGCCTTTCTAGACTTGAAGGGTGCTTTTGACTCAGCGTTCTATTCGCTATGTTGTAAAATGGTATGCTAACTAAACTTGAAAATATTATACGGGCTCTGCACAATCATTTTCGGTCTCATTGTTGATCTATAGTGAATTATCGCACTAATCTATTATTAACAGTAGTGTTAGTCAAGGATTTCTACTTGAACTATTTTATTTATTTCGTAATAGATAACTATAATCTATGCTATTCCATATGCTCAGGAAGTAGGTTTCGATGTTCGACCCGGCAGTAGATTTTTTGATCTTGACTACGCAGATGATATTGCCTAATTATTCGACAACCGAGATTGTGTCCACGCCATTTTGAATACATTAGCAGTCGTCGATATGTCTTTCGGTGTAACATATTCACCCTATAAATCTAAGTTTCTACTACAGAATGTCTTTTTCATTCGCCCAACTCTGTGGCTGCAAAGTGCAGATCTTGTCGTACTTGAAAGATATATGTATTTCCTGGTAGCGGCATCAATAACCCCCGCAATATGAATGGCTTGTACCTTCAATCCGATTGCTCAGTAGATTTTATATCTCTGCCTGCGTTAGATGGGCATTTAAAACAAGGGGGCGGACGATTACGTGTTTTATGAAGGGCTAAAGTAAACCACAATTAAATTGAGCAATAAAGGATTCATTCGACTACTTGGTTTTTGTCAATGTGTGTATTATACTCTTTGGTTTGAAATCCGGCGTGTTATAGCATCGAATTGAGCTCAGTAGCGATCGAGTTTCAGGTTTCTTGTAGAATCATCTTAAGAATACCGTCCAAGCGTCAATACATATGACTGGTGATGGTCTTTCTATGTTGTGTGACTTGGTAGTTACAATCAGATTGTTCTTTTATCGGAAGCTCGCAGGCTAGTTATAAAGAACTGTTGCCAACGATCTATTATTTATTTTTATAACTTTACATTTTCGCAAAATTAGTTCGTGATATTTTGAGAACAAAATCTAATGAAAAGATACTGCATTATTATTTAACAAAGAAACAAAAAATGTTGATAATAGACACCATATTTGCTATATTTCCTCTACAAGTGGATCTAAACAAATGTATTTTTTTATATATAATTTTTTTGTTGTGGGCGTGCGTGAGTATTTAATTCTGTATAAATTTATGTGTTCATGTTTGCGTGTTTCTATGCATGAATGTATCTTTTGTATTTGCTAATTTTGGTATATCCTTAAGGTCGTATCTCATACAGGTTCTCATACAGCCACAAATACCTTTGACTTTCTTCTATAGTACACTTTAGTTCAGTATAGTTTTTAGTTAATACGTATTGCTGCGTTTCATAATGGTTATTAAATATATTTCTGTGATTGGCTGCTGAAGGCAGATTTATTTTCAAATGTATAAATTATTGTAAATTTCTTTGTCAATTCATTTAATTTTTCTAGTGAATCTATCGTTTATTTTAATAATTTTAAGTCAGTTACTATTCTTTACAAGTTTTGTTTTCAATCGTTAATTATTTTTTTGAATATGCTTTCAGCCTTAAAATTTCACTTTCCGTATTCTTATATTTATTTTATCTACTGTTCTATTTTATTTACGTTTACACAGATTGTTGAAGTTATGGATGTGGAGAGCGTTCGTAGTGGTCGCAGTGAGAAAAGTGAAAGATCACGTCGTTCTCGCCGTCTCCGTATACCAGCACTGGAAAGTAACGGTATAAATTCATCGACCAACAATACTAATCATCATCACCATCACCATCCTCACGGCCAACATTATCAGCATCATCAGCATCCTGTCGTTGATGAGAATCAGACATTAGCCAAATTCAACAGTCCCCCGAGTCAATCTATGCATGCGCACTCAGTAAACAGTCATCAAAATCAGCACTCCATTCCTAGTCAAGCCTACCAGTCCGTTAATATGGGTATAATTGGCCCTCCACAACCAACTTCTTCAGTCCTTCTGCCGGTTAGCAATCAGGGCGGACCACTAATTTCCAGCATGCCGAATCAGACGAATGACCAGTCAATGGGAGTCTATAAAGGTGTATCAGCGAGTCTCATGTCTCCAATGCAGTCTCCAGGACCTTTACCCTATAATCATCAACCTTTAGTGCCAAATCCTTTAGCGTCTCCAATCGCGTCACACCAAATGGTAAGTTTTTTAATATAATCAATGTTTCCTCAATTTTTAATAAGAAATTAGAATTATTGTTGCCCTCATTGTTTGCTCGAAATAAGACATTGGTTGCACGACTGGTTTTTGTTAATCCACAATTTACTTAAGCAGATTTACTGTCATTTTGAATATTGTTTCTATTTCTGTTGGCCATCGCGTCAGTCACCTTCAAGGAAGGTCTACTTATCAATACAAGCATAACAAAAATTTATTCCCAGTTATCATTTCAAGAAACAATGTATTGCCCAGAAGTGCTTTTACTACATTTCATAAATTTATTTACTAAAGAAGGAAACAGTTGAAATAATTTTGTCTAAATAAGAAAATTAATACACAAAAATATTAATCTATCATGGTCAAATAGAACTAATGGTACTAAATTTCATTTAGCATCGTGCTAAATATGTCTATTAGTAATGCTTGTCTACGAAACATTTTCTTGTTACTCAGTTCTGGGCAACGCCTTTTCACAGAAATATCAAGCATGCTAACTCAACTTGTTTCTTTTTACAATTGAAAAGCGTTGAGATTGTCTGTCGCCTTTTTACATGCCATAATATGTTTTGGTTTATGCGCTCACGCATCTCATCTTACTTTGCACACGCCCGATTAATATTTGCTGAAAGTTCTTTAATTTTATATTTTGTTACATCTGCCTGAAAAAAATGATCACAGGTACAATTCCAAATGTTGCGGATTGTTGTGGGATTTTGTTTTTCGCGCTATGTCGGGAAAGTTTATTAATGGATGTAATCGTAACTAACTGAGATTCTGATTATGTGAAAGCCAGTTCGAGACGCGATTTTTTTGAAGCGTTTATGGCATCTTCACATTTTTATTTCAGAAGAATGGAGTTATTAAATCTTTATTTTAGCTTATCTATAAAATGTGGGGCCAACGTAGCATACAAAAACGATGATTTACGTCTCTTGCACTGTGAGTCCCTGAAAAGCCTATATCGAAAACGTAGAGTTAAGCGAGCTTCTCTACTAGACCCTGTTTGTTACTCGATTCTCCCAATATTCTTCTATCCAAATATCTTTTCGTTTTTGAGAGTACATTCGGTGTGATCAAGTGATCTATATTTAGAATAATAATGTCAGACCGTGATATTGCTGTCTTGGCTCTTATACATATCTTTCTGAGTTACTTTGCTAGCCTGTCAATGAGGATTTGTAAGCGTCATTCTCAGACAATTGCTCAGAAAACACACAGCGTTCATTTACTACGTTTGGCAGTGACTGCATCTAAGATTGGCTGAATTGAACTGGTCAGCTGGTAAATTTTGCACCTAATTAATACCCACTGACACTTAGTTGGCAATCGCCTAAACCAAACTGAGCGAAGGAATTTGTTCACGAAATTTTTCTGGTTTTGGCAGATATTGGCAGTCATCTCCGATATCTTAGATGCGACTTATTGACCTTTAGCAGCTAACTTCGACGATGTGTCAAAGCGACTTTGGAATTGCATATCTGTATCATAATGTATCAAGTACAAAGTTTTCAAAGCGAGTATAATGTCGCTTATCTTGCATGTCTCTGATACTTGGGAGATGACCGATATTAGCTGCCACAATCTGAATAATTTATTTGAAAGAACGCACTCGTTTGGTTTGGCTTAGGTCATTGCCAACAAGAGTCGGAACCTTTTATTGTTCCGGTAGTTTTCTTTCTATATTATATTTCGACTGCCTTTATCGGTAGTTTAAAAAATGAAACTAATGAAGCAAGCGTTAATCAGGTGCAAAATTTGCAAGCTTACTAATTCCATTCAACGAATGTTCGATGTGTTGTCACTGTCGTACGTAGTAACTGTATGCTGTCTGTGTTTGTTTAGTAATTTAAGAGATATGCTTGCAAATCATGAATTCCAGGCTATCAAAGAAACTCCGATGAATAGCTGGATTCGTAGAGAAGCTAGGCTAACAACGTTATGACCTAATGTTTTTTATTCTACATATAGATCCCAGTGCAGTAGAAAGCTTAAAAATTCTTTTTCGATAGACGCTCAGGCTTGATCGTCGGACGGCAGGTTGATGTTTGCTGACGTTTTTCCTTCGCGCTCCAAATGCTTGCGGGATCCAGCAGAAGTTTAGGCTTCTCTGAATACTTTCCGTAAATCTGTATCTATTCTAGTAACCGGAGATTCACGCATTATATTGGCAGCCAGCTTAAGCTAAATTTTACTCAGTTCTGGGGGGAAAATCTGATAAGATCCTTTTATTGGATAATTGCATCACACTAGGTTCTTGCCTCCAGTGCAGAGCACAGCCATAGTCTGCTTCCCCGGATGTCGATATCTGTACGGGAACATTTCATCGTCCTGTCTGTATGTCTAGTGATTAGATTATGTCGGTGATGCGGAAAGATTGAACTTATTAAAACCGTATTAAGGTTGAAGGTAAGATGTGAGAATCTGTCAATGTTATATCCATTCTTGTTCATGTTTTTCAGCTTACACCTCTGTAATCCTTGCAGTACCGAAATTATCGGCAATCACCCAGCTGTTAGAATGCCAATCAAGGTCGGAGCCATACTTGTTATATATTCAGAAAGTTCATCTTTATCAAAAGCAAAATGTTTCATGTTTGGTACGTACATGTTCTCGACACCGAGGAGCACTTACTGAGCAGAACCAAGTGTAGACTATATAAAAGTTTATAGCTGTCTTGCGAAGTAAGTTTTTTTGCCGCAACATTAGATAGCAGCAGGGCCACACCGTAACTGACTGGTTTATCCTCACATAGAAAAGAAGAGATGATCGCCTTTTCTCATGTGCCAAGCGAGAATAGAACCTTTTGGATTACTGAATGCAATTCTGGTTTTCTGGCGACACCTTGCAGTTTGCCAGCAAGTGAATAACGATGTCGTTCGCACGGCCAGATCTCCAAAGATCCACGCTTTAAGAGGTAGATCATAATTGGCTTTATACGACACGAGGACCAGAATTGGCAGCTGTAAATTCACGGTTCGTATAATAGCATGTGCTCAGGACTGACATTTACAGTACCTATTAGCGTAATATACATGCGCATCGGGCACGGACTGTCTTTTCCATTGGAGGATTCAATTCAGCACAGACTTTATTATTCTGTTAGCATACGAGGAAATCAAACTGAAGTGTATGGTTTACTATAATCAAAGTTGTGAACTTGATATTTACACCTGATTCACTAAGTAAATACATTTGTCAGTACAAACTAAGAATTGTATAGTGTAGGAAAGGCAATTTATCCAGAAACTCATCACGTACTGGCCAGAATTTATCGCGCACAGTGCTCTAACCTGGGTTCGTATGCTTCGGAATCTGGTGTTCTATCCACTAAGCCATCCTGCCGCACACTACACAATTTTCAGTCATATACTGATTAATGTAATTCGTTTAGTTTTTTTCTTTTAGGTGGAGCTCATATGGCATCTATTTAGTCAAGTTCCAACTAACCATCCCCAATCTGTCATTACTGAACAGACACCACATTAGATGGGAATATGGTATTGGAATTAACATTTATATAATTAAACAAACGTTGGTTGCGGGGGTGGTGATAACATTTACTATAATCGAGGTTGCGAACTTGATATAAACATCTGACACATTAAGTACATACATTTGTCAGTATAAACCAAGAATTGTGTGGTTTGAAACTTTGATTATAGTAAATGTTATCACAGCCCGCGCAACCAATGTTCGTTTAATTATACGAAGTGTATAGTGTCAATTCTGAAGATGCGACTGAAAATGAAGTCCAGAAAAATCTGAAAATATTTCTATAAGTACATTTCAGGACAAGCAATTTAAGGACCGCTTCAGAATCACAGGACCAATGAGAACCCACCAATCAATTAAAAAAAGCTATGCATGTGTAAATGTAAAGGAATCAAAATACAGCCAACCTACGGTTGTCCCACAACCGTCAATTGTGGTATCAGCTCGAGTGTTGACAGCACTACGCAAACGCTAATTCCTTTTAAGGAATATTTCCAAACGAAATACGACAGAACTGAAGTGTATTTTCCTAAATTTGATTGTGAGGGGTAATCAATAATAATAATTGTGTGAATCAATAAACTGCTGTATTCAAAAGTGATGGAATATTTTACATTCAGTCCTGTTATGATATTCCCAAACACATTAGTATGTAATGCTATCAGCAGAATTATAATAAAATTACTAAATGAAATGGCTCAACTATTACACATAGTCAAGCATGAACACACGTACACATTGGGATCATTGTCCCGCATCGTAGTCTCGGGTAAACAGTGGACCATATGACTAAAAAATATCAAGGTTTTACCATGGGAATCCTCGTGAACTAACATTGTTGTGCAGAGAGTCCACTTCCTTCATAAAATTAAAATGATGCTCCGTAATAAAGTATTAGGATCACCAGTTGCTTGCCTAATTTAGTAACTCACAGGTTTTGTAAACATTGGTAGTTTTTTTAAAATTTGTGTGCATGTGTACATGCATAGAGTTCAAAGTATTCAGCACAAGGATATTTACGCCGGACTGATCGAGCCAGTACGGTATGGTGGATGACCTTCCTCTATTAGCGGAAAACAATGACACCATTTGCCATAATCAACTTTAATATCATAATTTTTAACCGTAAGAGGAATAAATGTATCCTTTTATTACCGTCAGGATTCCAGGTAATGATGACTTTATGACTTACCATAGCCTATCGGTCATCAAACCAGTCATTTCTGTAGCTATTGGCCATTTCGATATGCATAAAAGCACCTTGAAATAAATGTTAATACTTGCCATATGTTTCGTGTCAGAACCTACAATTAAAGAAGGTAAAATTGACTGAATTCGTATAAAATTGCCTAAAAAGTATCTAGTTATACTTTTATAAGTATTTATTGATCGTATGATACCGTTGATTTGATCCTATTATAGAAATACATACTTTAATTTCTATTCTTCTAATACTAGCAATCAACTATGAACTTTAATCAAAACTGGATGCCTTATTCATCTAGTACACCACCAATTCAACAAAATGGTTCCGCTGGTCCAGGTTTGCCACTTTCCTCGATGTATCAGGGCAATTCAACGC
This sequence comes from Eudiplozoon nipponicum, assembly GCA_029291075.1. Taxonomy (NCBI): domain Eukaryota; kingdom Metazoa; phylum Platyhelminthes; class Monogenea; order Mazocraeidea; family Diplozoidae; genus Eudiplozoon; species Eudiplozoon nipponicum. Next base: position 25,305 of record JAQBSW010005880.1, read on the forward strand.
ACATGCCAATAAATAACATGGGTCAAATTACTTCGGTAGCACTTCCAAACAACAATCCGACCGCTCTGGGTGTTCACACAGCAAGTTCTGTGCTGTCTGCAAACCAACAATGGGACAGTGGAGTTTTATTGCCATCCTCGACTGTAAATAATCAGTTTCCTATGCAAGATTTGTCTATTCAACAGTCGCACCCATTAGGTGCAATGAATAGCCTTTATGTACCACCCGGTCAATCTCATGCATTTGGAAGAGAAATTCAACACCCCGTTGGGCATTTGCAATCATCTGTACAACCGCAGACGTTTTTGCAACAGTCAATTCCTGGTCAAGGTAAGTCGCTAGTTTATTGTCATTTATTAATGTGCATGTGCCCGTTTCCTACATATAGTAGAATAATATATTATGTAACAATGTGAGGAATACTTCGAAATAACTAGTTTGGCTCATAGAATGCTCCGTTATCTATTTACCTCTTTTTCATTGAGAAAATTTACTTCATTCACTCTCTCTCTCTCTCTCTTTATATATATATATATATATATATATATATATATATATATATATATATATATATGATGTTGATATAAGCTAAACGTTACATATGTTAGCAAATACAATTAATCTACTAAACCGGTGTCATCATTTTTGGGCACACATTAATTGCCTGGGGCATTTGGTTTAGATCTATGCAACTCATCTTCTATACGACCGAAGCCGCGTAGAGCGCACAATTTCCTTTAATATACCTAAATTGTTTTTCTGTATTTTCGTTATATCGAACTTCTTTGTTCACTTTCGACATTGAGTTGCAACTATCCATCTTCAATCTGCTATTACAGGACTGATATTATGTCACCTGGGGAATTCACACTGAATAAAGTGTAATAGTAAGATTTGCCTGTATGTATTTTCGCTCTGAAATTAATATAGCATTAGATAGAAAATGCAACAGAAAGATTTTTACTTGGTTTGACACTCACCAGCAGTAGACACACTTTCCGCGGCCGGAGTGTTCACATGGTAGTTTTTGTTCAGAATGATGCGTTACAGTGAATCTTAAGTTGTATCAACGTGAATTGTTTAACTTTAATTTTAACATGGCAATTCCAAATGAGAAATCGCTTGGAGGCGAGAAAACTCCAAAGGCTGTTTAAATGACAATAATTCTTTCGGAAAAGGATAAGGTTAAATTTAAATTAGACATTGGTACAATCGTTTTAACGTTCCAAGCTTATAAATCTAAGACTCATTATGAAGTTAAACTTCTCAGAAATAAGTTAATATTGCATCATGTTATATGGATATGAGTGGATAAAAAAGGAGCTACAGTTCTTGTGAGTTAGTTCAATTATAATGATAAGATCTTTGAACAATTAAATACAAAAGATAAATGTACTAGAGTAACAAAATACATATCTGATAGGGAAAGTAAAATTATTAATCAATAATATGATTTTTAGTGAAAAATTTTACTGCGTACATGGTAACACGCTCATACAAAGAGGTCCACATGTAACTAGTGTGTGTTGGCAGAAAAGCATAAACCTGGTAATTCATTAAGAATTACCGTTAAAGTCAAGCACTCCATGGAATATAAAATTTCTAAGTTTATACGTCATAGAATAAGTAAATAATCCCAATTCAGTCTTTCAGCTGACTTTGTGCGCTAGGTTTAATGACGTCCACTAAGAGTAATAACAATAATATTTATCAACGTTGCCTTTTCGTTGTGTTTGGATTGGCTTCCACATATTGCTGCGCAGATGAAAACAAGTTCGAATTCTAATCTTACCTAAATTCTCTAATATGTAGAACAAGATGTTCTAATGTTGTCTTGATTATGAGTGATCTGAATACTCAAGTGGCATATAAAGTAATCTGAATGCAAAACGATAATAATGAACGACTTGGATAATTGCACGGAGCTTATATAAAACTTGACTAAAATGAATTTCAGTCATAGTGCAAGGCGTTGCGTCGCATGTTGTCATTTAGCTACCGGAAAATTTGTGGCTCTAAATCGGTAATGTGGCAATTAGTTATAAATTGTGCGTTTGCATTCAGGACTGTTGCTCATTTTGTAACAACTATATCGACTCAGACCATGCAATTATCATTTATAGATTTGAACTCAAATTTTCCGAGAAAATAAATAAAACGTCCAAATAGATGTAAGGAAACGCGGGGAGCGGAAACATGAAGCTATTCTAAATTCAAGGTTAACTCGTATTGATGATGAAAATTCCAACTTTTTGTGGACTAATTTAAGATCCTTCTGCATGTCATCATGAGCTCCATTATTATTCGTAATCGGGCCTCTGAAAAGTCTGTGTAGATTCTGAAGACGACGCAAATTCATGCTATCTCTGCTTATAATAATATTCTTAGAGGTATTTAAGCCAAATTAACAAAAGTCTGAAAGGTGTTCTTGTTTTTCTTTTTGATCAAAATAGTTGAAGTGATGGAAGATACTTTTGCATCGGGTAACAGCGTATATATTTTCAATATTATTTTTCTATTATAGCTGAGAGAAAATTATAGGTTAGCGAAACAATACATGATTGTAACAATGATCTAATAACCGATAAACTGTAGCGTCTTAATCGGTGAGATGAATACTACAAAAATCAATTATCTTGGGCAACTTTATCAGTCCCGATAACCAAAGGCTTTCCTTTATCAGCAATGTGTAACGCTAATATCAAACAACCATCAGTGTTCGAAATTTGAAATGTGATCTTATCTCTTTAACATCACAAAGCTACAAACTCGGATGATTTTTTTTAGATGTATTTAACGATTGTGGTGACAATTTCTTGGGCGCGGAGTAAACTTTTTCGTTTTATATAAAACATGGAGTCTGCCAGTTGCTTGGAGTGGGTTGACCATAATTCTCATTTTCAATGAAGGCAATCGTAACTCGCGTGGTAACCATCGTGGTAGAAGCTTGACCTACGTCGTACCTAGGTGATTTGCTTCGATTATCTTACGCCGTCTGAGCGCTTAGCGTGAATCGCATACATGAGAAGAACTTGTCGGATTATGGTCAGGACGAAGTATTTGAACGGTGACATGTAGATCAACGTCCAACAATAGCCATCTTTCTACACTTGCATTTGACTTAGTGGATCACGGTGTTATATTCGATATTCTGTCGAAAAGTGGTTTGCACATGAAATTTTCAAATATATTGTCTCTCTTCGCAAACACTTTGATTGCGATAATTTACGTAAAACTTTACGACTAGTGTTTGTGTCCGTCAAGAAATCGTGCCTTTCTTCAGTTTTGTTTACATTTGTAATAAATACCATTGTGAGCTACACATTGTCACACGTTCAGAATGCGCGCGTCTAATTTTGTGTCTGTTTGTATATAAGTCGATCTGGACAACGAAAACAATATTTCATTATTATTCGATAACCGAGATTCTACGCAGGCCATTTTGAATATATTAGCAGATCTTCATTTATCAGTTCTATTTAACACATATGATAATTATGAATGTTCAAAGCAAGCTTTTGATACTGGAGACACCGCTCGTACTATATTTGCAAGAATTTTCATGGTTGCGACTATGAAGTTAGCTTATTAATTTATAGGATCCAGTTGTTATAAATATATCAGCAAAACGTCTAATTTTTGGTGGTTACGCGAGGCTTCGCGACTGGTTAAAAATGTGTATACTATTCATGTAAAGTCTAAAAACTTAAATTGAATAAGCAGCTGTTATTACCATCCGCGCAGGCTGTGGTTGATAATTTGAATGTCTTATGTAAATATTTTACAAATTTTTTCTAATTATGACTGCATGGAAATTGTGCAGCCAACATTCAGACCAAGTACAATGCCTGAAATTTGTGCTTATTTAAAGTCCTCAAACCCGGTTTATAAATCCAATTATTCATTAAAATTTAATGTTTTGTAAATAATCTTCAGGAATATTCTTTGTCAGAAAAATTTTGCTGACTTTACTGTACGGTTATTTTATTTATGTACGTTTTTCTAATAATTGCTCAAAAAGTAACTCTTAATTCTGGACATATACCTTCTTCATCAGCAGTTGGCCAATCGGCTATGGATGTCGGTTTACCCGTCTCTTCAAATCTGCTAATCGATGCCAATCGCCCATCAAGGCATGCATCACAGTCGGCAGGGGATGAGACTTTGGGCACAGTTAAACTTGAGGGCAGTGGAGGTGCAACGATGTTGTCTAGCGCGGTGAACAACCCTCAAGAAGATGATGCTTCAGGAAATGCTGCAAATTGGCGGGACGACAGCGCCACTGCAATAACTGGGGCAACTAGTGAGACAGGGATGAGTGGTTACGGTCCTGGAATGGGGGAAATGGCGAAATTCGGTGCTCGTTATGGACTGGCTGCGTCGCTTAGCGCAGCTAATAACGATGGTTGTCAGGTAATTAGTTCCCAAATTTTTTCTTTTAATCTAACGTATGGTGTTCGCTGGCACAATTTAAAATTACATAAGTGGCTAGATCTATCCTATAATAATTTACCTCATTTTGCGACATATATTTGAAAGTAAATTAAAAAGTCATAGTGGTAATTGATAATTTGTTTTAGTACATACATTTAGTAATAAATGGAGATTTTCTTATTGATATTATAAAACATCGTTACATCTATAAGCTTTATGCCTTCGAGTAGAAATGTTTTTTACTTAAACTGATCACCCTTTCTAATGGGTTTTGCTAGATGGACTAGCGAATGCAAGCAACTGCATGTGGACCTAAAATTTTAGTCCCGGGTTTGAAGGCACCTTTTGCTGATCTTGGGAAAGACAAATATCATCGCATAATAATTACAGTAAATTAAGACAGCGTCAACCAAAAACTTCAAAGAGAGGTCGATTATTGTGTAAAAGACCTCCGCTTCGACTGTGTAAATAGGTTATATCCGTTTTTACATGAACTAATCCCATGGCTAAGTAAGAGGCCCAAAGGGTTCGAGGTTCTTTCAGCGAATTTGTGAAGATATCACTATCGTCAAGAATAAGTAGGAGGCCTTAAGAGTTGAATATTTTTCAGCAAATATGGGAAATAACCTCTATCGTCGTACGAGATTCGAAGTCAAGTATGAGGTTCAAATGGTTGAAGGCTGTTTAGGCGAATCTTAGACATGGCCGATATCATCGTACGAATTTCAGGGATAAGCAGGATACCCGAAGTGTTGAAGGCTCTAAGAAAATCTACGGGAAGTGACCACTATCGTAGTATGACTTCCAGAGATAATTAGTAAGCCCGTAGTGCTGAAAGCTCTTTAAGAGAATCTGGCAAATAACTACTATCGTCTTACAAGTTCCATGGATAAGTTGGTGATCCCGAACGTTTAAGAACCCTTAGAAGAATCTAGGACATGACCACTAACGTCATATGAGTTGCAAAGATAAGTAGGATAGAGGCGACTAGTAGCATAATCTCTTTTGTTTTGGAATAGAACCTACCTTTATCTTCCAACTGCCTTTACTGGTTCTCGTGTGTCGCTTAAGCCCAAAAATAGTTTTATTATTGGCTCTATGATTGTCAAGCCTCTTACACCGCGAGCTAGTCTGTCTTTTACAGATACCAAAGTGCACAAGCACAATGTCCACATCGCATATCTCCAGGAGACCAGAATTTATATTACAAGATGGACCAGGAAGCTCATTATTTCCATAAAGGAACTACGACTTGCGGTCTCATAACAGATCGCAAAGCTGCTGGAGTAGGTTGCCTCTCTTCTGTATTTTTAGTTTGGTGAAATGGAAATCTTGAGGGAGGAATCCATCTGCAACGAGTAGAAGTGTACTGTTGTTGTACCCATCCATAAAGGGGATGACACTAACACTCCTGCAAACTACCGCGATATCAGTTTGTTCCGTAATGAATCAAAGGTAGTCATTGACTTTACTTTCATAAGGATTAGTGATGAGCAAGACAAGCAAATTAGGCCAGCCAAGACGGATTTCCGATCAATAATACACTGGCCTTGATCGATATCAGTTATCACATTTCGCGACAAGCATGACATCATTCAATTCAATATATAACAGTTACAGACTCGGTATATATATTATATAGAGTGAGTTAGCGTTGAAGTCGCATTATCGAGACTTTATATAATGTTAGCTTCACACATTCGTCTAGGAGATTGTACTGTCCTATTATCTCACATTCCTCAATCAAATATATAGTGGTTAAAGGGCGTAATACCGGCTCCTACTGATGAGTCGCCAGTAAGCACGAAACGAATGTGCATGAAATTTTACTTTCCGTTTTGCTGTCTTTGGTTTATCCTTCTGGTTACAACAACTAATTTGTTACTAGGTCCGCAACACCTAATACATACTTGCATATATATTAGTTCTCCGCAATAAACAGTATTTAACTGTTATATATTGAATTGAATCATGTCATGCTTACCGCGAAATGTGATAACTGATATCGATCAGGGCCAGAGTGTATGGATTTACTGGAGTAACAGGTTTTCAGATATAGTTATAATTCTCAATTTCAGTGAACTATAGTATACATTGATATCCATCATGTTGATACCATGTACAGACTCTGAAAACAGTGTTTGTACCATGTACCATTTTGGTACAATAATGTTGGTATCGGTTACTAACACAATAGCCATAGTGTTAGTATCCTTTACACACCCAGTATATATATTATATAGAGTAAGCTAACGTTGGAGTCGCATTGTCGAGACTTTATATAATGTTAGCTTCACTACTGCAGGTTTACACATTCGTAATAGGAGATTGTACTGTCCTATTATCCAAAATTCATTACCCAAATATATAGTGTTTAAAGGGTGTAATACCGATGAGTCGCCAGTAAGCACGAAACGAATGTGCATGAAATTATACTTCCCGTTCATGTTGCCTTTGGTTTATACTTCTGGTCACAACTGAACTAATTTGTTTCTAGGTTCGCGCGAAATTTGACGGTTAATTAGGCTTAATGATGGTCATTATATGTCGATTTTTGGAAGCCTGTTTTCACATTAGTATGGGTCTCTCTGAGTATATTGCGATTGGTCTTTGCTTTCAACGAGGATGTGTAATTGTACTTCAGACTGAGTCTTTACTTAGTCCAGGCAACATTGAGATCATTGGTGGTGGCGTCTTTTAGATATCAAATACGTTGAGTATGTTGTGATGGCAGATTAAATATGATCTTCAGTCTTTAATTTTCGATGTAGCATGAATCTAAACGCATATAAACGTACGTTACCGCCAAAATTTGATTCGACATCTAATATTGTGCTAAACGGCGCTATACTACCAGTCGCCAGTAAATTCGTATAACCAGGATCTCTGGTGACACAAGACGGATCGGCTTCTGCCTAGATTTTTGGACGTATTAGCCTCAAAACTGCTGCCTTTGGAAAATTGTTAAAACCACTTGAAGTTCAATGACTTCAAGTAAAGCATACTGTCATTCCTGCTTTATGCTGTGGAGACTGGAGATGGCATACTATAGCTGCAATCGCCCGAACAGCTTTGGCAATAAAATTATACGCTAGTTTTGGTGTAGGTAATTAAAAACTGGGTGTCAGGAAGCATTAATCTAGAGCAAAATATACGAGCCGATCAGTTTACTAGGCTTTTCTTTGACGATACATCACTATTGAATCTTGTTTTGGGACGTTGATTGCGATAACACGCCACTGGTTGGGAAAACCAGTTTATTATCCCGCTCGCTAGGTCACCAACGAAACTGGTGGATAATCAAGCCGTATGTATGTTAGGACAGTTATCTCATGGCCGAATTCTATTATTCACGATATAGGTAACTTAATCATGGTATGTGGTACGCGGTGAAATTCTTTGCGAGTTTAGCGTCAAACAGGTTTCAGAAGAGGAGCCTGGTTAATTTTTATTTCTTTGCATAGGGTCCATTGAAACTCAACGTGTGTCAGATCTAGATAACATTTTATGTATATACAAATATGTGTAATGTTATTCTCTGGTTTCTATTCTGTATTTTGGAAACTGCCTGTAGGTAGTTCACTTGTGTGGTTCGAAAATTATGATATGCATATTATATATATGTATCTAATTCTTGGCCAATAAACGTCTAGTTTTGACGGCCAGCAGGTTCTGGCTAATTAATCAAAATCATTATAACAAACCTTTTTTTATGAGATCGATACAATTAATTTTGCTTCGCCAAAATATATGAGCTGTCGAAGACACAAAGAGAAAGGCAAAAGATATTGCTATTTTTTATATCGGAGTATTTCCTTCCTAATCCTACGAATAATATTAATCTTCATCATAAAATTAATATATCAACATTACATAACTAAGGCCCCACTGACACTATTCTGTTAGGAGTGGAGGATACCATTAATCACTTGAATATTTCAGTCTTTATTGTTTAATTAAATACAAGAGAAAACCTGCGTCAATTATCTTTAATATAAATGTAGCTGAAAAACTGCGAAGGGAGGTAAATGTCACCCAGAAATTGCAGAAAGTGCATGCCTTTATCAATTTCTATAATTTTTCGGAAAAGTATAATTTTTTAATACAGTGGATGAAAAATTTATGTATACATGGATGTTTTTAGTTTTTCATGAATATTTATATTTATTTATGTACGTAGGTAAGTATTTTTGTATATATGTATTTATTTGTGCATGGCCATCTCTGGAAACTGGACATTACAGTTGCTGACATATTTTTCGTATATTTATAGTTCATTGTGCTATCTAGGTGACGATAAAACACTATTAGTTTATCATACTTGTCAATTTCTTTTTAACATTATTTTTATCTGTTTTCTTTTCTCCCAATTATGTGGCAGTGAAAAAAAAAATAAGAAAAAAAAAAAAAAAAAAAAAAAAAAAAAAAAAAAAAAAAAAAAAAAAAAAAAATGCCAAGGATAAAGCCATCGCATTATCAACTTTGTCGTGCAGGCTGGTTAATCGGAATCAAACTACTGCAGATACCGTTATTTACAATTCTGTATCTTTTCCTTCACTTTCCTCTACGCAATCTTACAAAAAATTTCTTGTAGAAGCTTCGAACTTGTTGGACGTTTATGAAATAACTGAATCCAATGTCTGATTGACAAATATCGAAAACAGTTCAAGTAAGATACTATTCATTCAACCTAGGTTAGGCTTTTACACCAGCGCATTTAAAATGCAACCATTAAAAAATTGGACAACAAGAAGTTCTAGTATCTGCATGGGATAAGTTAGTAATGGATATTCCTCGCGTTTCCGAAACTGAAATTCAAGTTCCTTCGAGTATTGCATAGCTTTGTGCATCATCCTTATCTACGCGGTATTGGTTTCAAACCTCTGGTAGCACGGAATGTTCTTATTGTACGAGCTAAAGCTTGCGTAACTGAATGAATCCCTGTAAATAGACGTATTTTGTCACGCGTTTTGACATCCACAAAAATTAATATCATTAACACTAATTTAAATTGCCTTTTCATTATATCCACTTATACTTCCATCGAATGCTTTACGGCAAGGGTGTTTTCTACTCAGATTTACGTTCTTCACTAAGTAAAGTGAGAAGTTTATCTATAATCTTGGTTATGGGCGACATGAATACTCAAGTTTGTGACTTCAGAATCGCAGAACTTTATTAATTTGTGGGTTACACTTTAAGTTCATTGCGCAAAAATATTGATGAACGACTGTCAGATAGTTTTGTGCGGAACATAGATAATTTGTTAGTATCAGGTAGTGTAAGGCTTTGCGTTCTCCAGTTCCCGGACGGTTGTGGACTCAAAAGCATCATGTTGGAATTAATGATGGTGTGGTTGCCTCAGCCTGTTGTTCTTTCAAGAATGTTACTCTCAACTCGGACTTTGGACCCATCCATTTTATATATGCATTCATATTTTCTTGAAAATTAAACATGGACAAACTTTTTCTTAGATGTAAACAAACTCGAACAGCAGTCTTTTCAAAAAATGAAAATTTTCTAAAAACGGTATTTCTGGTCCTGGTGGTGAAGGTTCTAGCGAGGATAAGATCCGCTATGCACAATTAGGTTACTACTGTACGTGGCATTGCAGACTTCCGGCGAATTAGTCATTGAGGTTCTGAAAATTCTGTGGAGATTCTTGAAACTAATCGCTAAATTCATGCTATCTAGGCTTAAAATAACACTCGTAGAGCTACTAGATGTGAACGTGAGCACACAGAAAGTTGATCCGGAATCTTTTTGAACAAGTTTCAAGTGATAGAAGAAATTCCTTAAATCAAGCTTGAAGTAAACACCAATCCAATTGTATTTAACCAGTCGTCGAACACCATAACAAAACTACCGCCAGTCGCAACGCACTGACATGTTTCGACCTTCCATGATCATCATCAGAGTACGATGGCAAACTGACTAGCGAGGATCAAACCGCATTGCATATATATGGGATTGGTGTTTACTTCAAGCTCGGAAACTTGATTTAAAGAATTGTTATTACCACCCGCGCAATCAATTATTTTTTAGTTGATGGAAGAAATGTTTGAATGACGTAACAGCCTATGATTGTCCAAAAATATTTGCGCAATAGTTCTGCTACTACTACTACTACTACTACTACACAGCGTTACATCAGCACAATGCATAGATGCTTCGCTGCCGTGTAACCATGAAATTCAAAGCTATGTGCGGTCTGTAAATGAACACTAGGTCGCCCATTCCTGGTGGATATATCAGTGAAAATTAAAATTTAGCGAAACAATAAATGATTCTAACAATAAGCAATTAACTGAGAAAATGTATCTTCTTGAAAGCTGAGCTGAATAATTCAAAAATTAATTTTCTTAGGCATCTGTGTCCGTCCCAATCCCCAAAGTATGCCCGTATCTACATTTTCGAACTTCAATCTCAAATAGCCATCAATATTAGAAATTCTGGATTCAATCTTATATTTTAAACATCAGAAGCTATTCAGGTACTACTATGTGTGACATTGTACAAAATTTTGACGATTCTCGAAAACCGAATTGCGTAGCTCTATGTGATATGTATAGGGATGATACAATTATTGTTTGAAATCGATACAACGATGATGGACCGAAAGATTGCATGATTGCTAACTATGTTTTCAGAGTCTGTACATGGTATCAACATGATGGATGTCAATGTATGCTATAATTAAACGAACATTGGTTGCGCGGGTGGTGCCAAGGATAAAGCCATCGCATTATCAACTTTGTCGTGCAGGCTGGTTAATCGGAATCAAACTACTGCAGATACCGTTATTTACAATTCTGTATCTTTTCCTTCACTTTCCTCTACGCAATCTTACAAAAAATTTCTTGTAGAAGCTTCGAACTTGTTGGACGTTTATGAAATAACTGAATCCAATGTCTGATTGACAAATATCGAAAACAGTTCAAGTAAGATACTATTCATTCAACCTAGGTTAGGTTTTTACATCAGCGCATTTAAAATGCAACCATTAAAAAATTGGACAACAAGAAGTTCTAGTATCTGCATGGGATAAGTTAGTAATGGATATTCCTCGCGTTTCCGAAACTGAAATTCAAGTTCCTTCGAGTATTGCATAGCTTTGTGCATCATCCTTATCTACGCGGTATTGGTTTCAAACCTCTGGTAGCACGGAATGTTCTTATTGTACGAGCTAAAGCTTGCGTAACTGAATGAATCCCTGTAAATAGACGTATTTTGTCACGCGTTTTGACATCCACAAAAATTAATATCATTAACACTAATTTAAATTGCCTTTTCATTATATCCACTTATACTTCCATCGAATGCTTTACGGCAAGGGTGTTTTCTACTCAGATTTACGTTCTTCACTAAGTAAAGTGAGAAGTTTATCTATAATCTTGGTTATGGGCGACATGAGTACTCAAGTTTGTGACTTAAGAATCGCAGAACTTTATTAATTTGTGGGTTACACTTTAAGTTCATTGCGCAAAAATATTGATGAACGACTGTCAGATAGTTTTGTGCGGAACATAGATAATTTGTTAGTATCAGGTAGTGTAAGGCTTTGCGTTCTCCAGTTCCCGGACGGTTGTGGACTCAAAAGCATCATGTTGGAATTAATGATGGTGTGGTTGCCTCAGCCTGTTGTTCTTTCAAGAATGTTACTCTCAACTCGGACTTTGGACCCATCCATTTTATATATGCATTCATATTTTCTTGAAAATTAAACATGGACAAACTTTTTCTTAGATGTAAACAAACTCGAACAGCAGTCTTTTCAAAAAATGAAAATTTTCTAAAAACGGTATTTCTGGTCCTGGTGGTGAAGGTTCTAGCGAGGATAAGATCCGCTATGCACAATTAGGTTACTACTGTACGTGGCATTGCAGACTTCCGGCGAATTAGTCATTGAGATTCTGAAAATTCTGTGGAAATTCTTGAAACTAATCGCTAAATTCATGCTATCTAGGCTTAAAATAACACTCGTAGAGCTACTAGATGTGAACGTGAGCACACAGAAAGTTGATCCGGAATCTTTTTGAACAAGTTTCAAGTGATAGAAGAAATTCCTTAAATCAAGCTTGAAGTAAACACCAATCCAATTGTATTTAACCAGTCGTCGAACACCATAACAAAACTACCGCCAGTCGCAACGCACTGACATGTTTCGACCTTCCATGATCATCATCAGAGTACGATGGCAAACTGACTAGCGAGGATCAAACCGCATTGCATATATATGGGATTGGTGTTTACTTCAAGCTCGGAAACTTGATTTAAAGAATTGTTATTACCACCCGCGCAATCAATTATTTTCTAGTTGATGGAAGAAATGTTTGAATGACGTAACAGCCTATGATTGTCCAAAAATATTTGCGCAATAGTTCTACTACTACTACTACACAGCGTTACATCAGCACAATGCATAGATGCTTCGCTGCCGTGTAACCATGAAATTCAAAGCTATGTGCGGTCTGTAAATGAACACTAGGTCGCCCATTCCTGGTGGATATATCAGTGAAAATTAAAATTTAGCGAAACAATAAATGATTCTAACAATAAGCAATTAACTGAGAAAATGTATCTTCTTGAAAGCTGAGCTGAATAATTCAAAAATTAATTTTCTTAGGCATCTGTGTCCGTCCCAATCCCCAAAGTATGCCCGTATCTACATTTTTCGAACTTCAATCTCAAATAGCCATCACTATTAGAAATTCTGGATTCAATCTTATATTTTAAACATCAGAAGCTATTCAGGTACTACTATGTGTGACATTGTACAAAATTTTGACGATTCTCGAAAAAAACCAGCCTTCCCGAGAATTGCAACCACTTTTGGCCAACTCACTCTATGTAATATGTATACCGAGTCTGTAAAGGATACTAACACTATGGCTATTGTTTTAGTAATCGATACCAACATTATTAGACCGAAAAGGTACATGGTACTAACACTATGTTTTCAGAGTCTGTACATGGTATCAACATGATGGATGTCAATGTATGCTATAATTAAACGAACATTGGTTGCGCGGGTGGTGCCAAGGATAAAGCCATCGCATTATCAACTTTGTCGTGCAGGCTGGTTAATCGGAATCAAACTACTGCAGATACCGTTATTTACAATTCTGTATCTTTTCCTTCACTTTCCTCTACGCAATCTTACAAAAAATTTCTTGTAGAAGCTTCGAACTTGTTGGACGTTTATGATATAACTGAATCCAATGTCTTATTGACAAATATCGAAAACAGTTCAAGTAAGACACTATTCATTCAACCTAGGTTAGGTTTTACACCAGCGCATTTAAAATGCAACCATTAAAAAATTGGACAACAAGAAGTTCTAGTATCTACATGGGATAAGTTAGTAATGGATATTCCTCGCGCCCTTTACACTGAGCTATCCTGCCGCAGGATAGCTCAGTGGTTAGAGCACCAGATTCCGAAGCAGATGTGCCCAGGTTCGTATCCTGTCCGCGGCAAATTCTGGCCAGTACTTGATGAGTTCCCAATAAGGACGAAACCGGTCTACTGGATGAATTGCCTTTTCTACACTATACAATTCTTAGTTTATACTGACATATGTAAGTAATTAATAGGTCAGGTGTTTATATCAAGACCGCAACCTTGATTATAATAATGTTTGCTATAGTTTACCGAAATTGAGAATTACAACTATATCCGAACACCTGTTACTCCAGTAACCAGTTATCACATTTCGCGGTAAGCATAACATCATTCAATTCAATATATAACAGTTAAATACTGTTTGTTTCGGAGACCTAATATATATGCAAGTATGTATTAGGTGTTGCGAACCTAGTAACAAATTAGTTCAGTTGTGACCAGATGGATAAACCAAAGGCAGCATGAACGGAAAGTAAAATCTCATGCACATTCGTTTCGTGCTTACTGGCGACTCATCAGTAGGAGCCGGTATTACGCCCTTTAACCACTATATATTTCGGTGAGGAATGTGGGATAATAGGACGATAAAATCTCCTAGACGAATGTGTAAATCTGCAGTAGAGTAGCTAACATCGTATAGTCTCGACAATGCGACTTCAACGCTAACTCACTCTATATAATATATATACCGAGTCTGTAAAGGATACTAACACTGACTATTGTGTTAGTAACCGATATCAACATTATAGTACCGAAAAGGTACATGGTACTAACACTATGGTTCCAAAGTCGGTACATGGTACTAACGTTATGGATATCAATGTATGCTATAGTACACTGAAATTGAGAATTACAACTATTTCAGAACACCTGTTACTCCAGTATATCCATACACTCTGGCTTTGATCGATATCAGTTATCACATTTCGCGGTAAGCATGACATCATTCAATTTAATATATTACAGTTAAATACTGTTTGTTGCGAAGAACTAATATATATGCAAGTATGTATTAGGTGTTGCGAACCTAGTAACCAATTAGTTCAGTTGTGACCAGAAGGTTAAACCAAAGACTTTTAGTGAATTGTTGCATTTAATAGGTTCAATTATTTTTAAGAGTTCGCTGCGTTATGGTTGAACACCAAGAAAATTTGATTTTATCAATGGTTTTGTGTCTGGTTTATACATATAGTAGTGTGTGAATGGACATGCATAGGTAATTGATAAATTATACAGAGGGGTTTTGCAACATTCAAATGAATATTATATATAATATTAATTTTGAAGCTTTTTAGCGACAAAGTCCATCTTCCCTCAAAATTAGAAGTATGATTGTTTACGCCAGTTTGTGATGATGACCAATGATTGTACAACATTTTTATTGAAGCTAATACAGAATGTGTTGACACGATGGAACTGACTTCGAAGGAGACGCGCGCATTTTTGAGCCCTATCCTCGGCAAATTCTGGGCAGTACGTAACGAATTCCCATTAAGGACGAAACCGGTCAACTGGATGATTTGTGTATTTGGTGTTGCGCACCTAGTAACAAATTAGTGAACAGAAAGATAAACCAAGAACAGCATGAACAGAAAGTCTGGTTTGTCCTTCTAGTTATATTTTAACTAAATTTTTACTAAGAGCGCAACACCTAATACACAGTTGCATATATATTTGTTTTTCTCCCAGTATCTACTGGATAAATTGTCTTTTCTCCATTATGCAATGCTTTTCAAAACACAAATTGAGCCCCAAAAGCAAATGGTCTTTTTTCTTAAAGAATTACAACAGGTTCAGTTTAAGCATACCCGCACTCAGTCAAAATTAGTTAACGTGTAAATTGAACAATTAAAACAAACAAAAAGGACTATTCCAAACTAGTCGTAATTTAGCATGATGAACATCACTATGCTTGACCGTCAAACTGAAAATATTGTTCTGTACATACATGAATAAAAGTGTCCATGTTAAGTACACCTTAAAGATGGCCATGCTACATATATTTCAATTTCATGCAAAAATTTATGAATGGACCGCCAAGGGACTAATTAAATTTTATTAGTTATGTGTGTGCATTATGGTCGAAAAAGCCTCGCTAATAAAGAAGTAGCGACGCTATTCGCTTGGAGATCAATTTAATTATTTAATTTTTTTAATTGATCAAAAAAAATTTCAACCCACATTAAATTAGTCATGCTTATTATTTTTAAGGATAATTAAAACGGAATTTGGTGCATTTAAACTTAATACGCATTCCAGTGTCCAATAATTTACTATTGAAAATAGATGAAACTAGGTTAGACATGCAACCAGAATACATTTAATTTCAAGAAAATTAAGGCAAAGTAGCTGAAAGGGATTATCAGTTACAAAAGTTGTCTTTCATATTTTTTCTATTTCAAATTTTTATTTGTTTATGATCGCTGCTTTTTGCTCCGTATCAGTTGCATTTTCTTCTAGTGAATATATAACTGTATTTTCTATTTCAATTTATTATATAATTTCTCACAGATTAGCGGAGCAGCGGCAGCGCTCATTCGCAATGAAACAGACGATATTTCCACTGGCGCCCATCAGTGTGCCCAATGCCTGACAGGTCTTCTGACATTTGGGCTAGGTGTATGTGCCATCCTTTCACCAATCGTAATGATTCTGCTTCCACGACTACCGACAGCACTAGGCGGTTGGACAACGCATGCCTGTCAACCAAACTGTGAAGGTCAACTAATCGGAATTTCAGTCAAGTTGGCTTTGTTGGCTCTTGGGACCTGGATTATAATAGCACCACGCTGTTGTCAATTTTCGTCCAGACCGAATCGCCTTGTAGGAAAACATGGCTCTTTACATAGTGAAAGCGGCTTTGGTACATCACAGTCTGTACTTTTGCGAAGTTTGTGGGGATTTATGTCGCCTTTAGGAACAAGCGGCGGAGCAATTCTCCCACGAGTTCGAGTGTGGCGCAGTCTATTTTTGTGTCTCATTTTTGTGGTCTTGTTTGCCTTTTGGTTATTCTATGTTGTTCGTGTATTGCAGCCACGAACGGTCGATTATGGCGCTGTTGTTTCGTTTGCGAATAGTTTGACAGACACCTTGTTGTTTGTACACTACGCTGGCGTAGCTATGCTACACCTTAGACAATTGAGACGTCGCTATGCTGTGCACGTAATCAGATCCCCGGACGGCTTTTCTAAAACATATCGTCTTAGTGAGATGTCGTTGCAAAGAGCCGCTATTGAAATAATGCATAATTATATGGTTGATTTTCCGGTAAGCTGCTAGCTTAATTCTGCATTGATAACTTTAATAAGCCTGACTATGATGTATACCTACATTTTTGCCATTTTCGTGTTTAAGTATACTTGATGAAGCACTTGATATATATGATCTAACTGAATGGAGTTTCATACAATTTATATCGTGTTATTGTGTACTTTGTTTAAATAACAGAAAACTATCTACTTATACTTTTTAATTGTATTTTCTTTACTTAATCATTGTTTTCTTGTTTTTGTTTGTTTACGTAGTCTTTTAACGCCGTGGCATTTAATGCCAGTGCGGTTGGAATGGGTAGCTCTGGGATAGCTTACTCAGCCCGTTCTCGACTTAATTCTATTGGAACTGGAGTGGCTAGTACAACAGGTCGTAAATCGCTCACGAACAACGCCAGAGAGTCACTTTCTGGCACTGTACAAGCAACAAATTCGAAATACAAATTCTATGAAGTGGAGCCAGCAACCGGAAAATCGGGAAAAATGAATTCGGCAGCCCGAAAGACAGTTGGGGGCGGTCCTTTGTCGCGTAGTGGAGGCCATCAGGGACAACGATCTGATGGGGAGGGTGAAATTGTAACCCGTAATCGAGGTGCAAATCGACGTCACAACAATGGCGCCGATGAGGACGATGACCAAGCTGATGCTAATACTTATCCCGATGATGGACCAGGCGGTTGTTGTGTTGTTTTAAGTGCCTCTGCAAGGCTCTACGAAGAAATGGAAACTGAAAAACGTGTCAAAAAGCGACGAATGCGCCTGCTAATCGCTACTGAAGAGGCATTTGCACATGTTCGTCGAATGGCTACAGTTGGTCCTGATGCAATTAGCAATATGTCCGCGCCACTTGGACAGGCAAGAGGTGCTGGTTTGTTAAACAGTTTGGTCGACGAAAGGCAAGCATTAATGACTTCCGGCACGGGTACGTCGTCTTTCTTATATGTCTGCCGTTCACTTTGTAGCTTAGTTTCTCGTTATTACGTTTTTTATTTACTCTTATATTTGCGTTGACTTAACATGTTTGATTACAGGTCAGTTAATCTAATTTCGCTGCGCACATCGCATAATTTCATTTCGGGTTATAAAAGGCCATATTATTTGATCTTTTTGTCCTAAGAAATATCTTACTCTAAATAAATTATGGTAGTGGGTTATCTAGTCAAGCCTGCAAATTGCGCAAAAAATATTACCTTATATTGGCTGTGTTTCCAAATATTGTGGCGTCATAAATTTCAGCAATATTTGAGTATATTCAGTGCTTAAATTTTAATAAAGACCAATCTTTTCATGTTATATTAGTGTATTACAAATTTTTATGAATAAAACAATTTCTCGCAATATTTTAAAATGTGATATTTATCCTTTTTTAGCTAATTAGTTTTAGTGCATTATCCACCATTCTGACGGTAGGATTTGACTAACCGTTTCTGGGTTTACTGCGCTACCAATCTGAAAGTCCAGTAGATAAAACAGATTTCAACGCCATAGGCGCCTGATTGACTTTCAAATAGGCGAAGACTAGACATCTTTGAAAATTTCCCCATTAGATAATCATTTAAAAAAATGATATTTGTTATTTCATTTAAACTTAGAAAATGATTTTGAATGTAATAGCAGGATTTATTATATATATATATATATATATATATATATATATATATATATATATATATATATAACCTCGGAATAAACTAAATGTAGCATAAAATGGCAAATGTACTTCATCAATTAAATCGCATACGTCTTTGTTTAACGCTCCTAAACTGTATTCAGAATTGCAGTAGCCAGGATTTGAACTAGGTAGAATTTTTCTTAGAGTAATACTGCAAATTGCATGTAATTTTTATTTATGTATAATGAAATTATTTATCGGCAGTTCTTGCACTCAAATAGATCCTATCCAGTATCGCTTTGGACCTAAAGTTTCAACTAACAATCCCGAATCTTTTATAATGAGACATTTTCAATGACATCTGGGGAAGTGATGTTGATTTAAGACATAATATTAAGATTTGACCATATATACTATCAGTATATCCGTCATATTGCACAATGTAACAAATTAAATTGGATCTTTGTGTAGATAGTGATGCCTAAAAGGTTCCACCTGAGATATGCGAAATTCATAAAGTGGTCTTTAACAGAATGTTGCATCTAACGCGCGGCGTATTTGGCGCAGTGCGAGTTGCTGGACTGAAGACAATAGGCCCTGGTTCAAGTTTAAATCGGGACAGTTATATATATATATATATATATATATATATATATATATATATAATTCAATCTCGCTTTTATACTTTGATTCATTATCATTTCCACAAGTGACACGATTTATGCTTTATAATGACATATCGGGACTAGTCAGTTTGATACCAGATAGGCTCAACCTGAATAAACGATTGGTTATAATAGCATAAGTTGATATATAACTGGAACTCCCATGTAGGACAAGGCTTGTTTGGCGCAGTGGCTGAATTGCAAGATTCTGAAGCAAATTTTCTCGGTCCGCAGCCCGGTTGCGTAAATTCTGGAAATTACTTTGAGTGTACAGTACGGACGTGACTGGCCTACTTGGGGAATTGTTTTTGTTACATTATGTAATGTTTAGACTATACTGACAACATATATAATATAACATCTTGGAATTATAATTTAATTCCATATACTCATATAAGTATATATATATATATATATATATATATATATATATATATATATTCTTCAAGGTGGGCAGGTTTTGACATGGCAAAAACAGTTAAAGTCACATACATCCAAATTCGGTGTTATAGGATCCAATAGTCTGCCACGATGGGGTTCCCATGTGCATCTGAGCTTTTGGTTAGAAACCCTTAGCAACATGGCATCAAATCGGCATCATTGGCGATCTTGTTACAGATGTCTAGTAGAATTATCTTCGTAACTTTCTTTTCTTAGTAGGGCAAAGTTAGCTGCGAGGTTTGGTTTGAGTATGACGTGATACATTGAAAGCCGAAAGGGAGCTTTATTGCTGATGTTACCTTGCCCTAGTGCTGACTTGGTCATAATGGTGTTGTGGGAGTTTTAGTTTGCCTCATTTCTGTGAGCTATCTTAATTAATATACTCACAATACTTAGGTATTCTTCTTTCTCTCTATCTCTCGTAAATCTCACTAATAATTTGGACCTATATTATTATTACTTTTGTCATATATATATATATATATATATATATATATATATATATATATATATATATATTTTCTTGTGGTTACTAACAGTGAAACATTAATTACGTTTGGTTTTTATGGCTGGGCTTGATGATTTATGATATATATATATATATATATATATATATATATACACAGAGAGAGAGAGAGATGTCAGTGTAAAATAAATATTCTATCAGTTAAAACCATTATGGCCGCATTTATGACTTGTACTTGCGACCATTTGATTAAGCGTTATGCAACTTATTCCCTTTGTTCATGAAGACGCGCATTTAAAAAATTGGAGTTATATCTCAACTCAACTTTTTTGATCCGCCATTCCTTCAAGTAGATCGTGCGGAATGGCCAATTGAAACCTTAGGTTGAAAGAGATATTCACCATTTTTAACATAAAATAATGGGCCAAAGCAGAATAATTCGTTTAAAATTCAAAATTGCTTACGGTGCACGGTTTAGGTGACAGAGCGGCATGCCTTCAAACTAATGCACGTCTTTCTAAACGTATTGCGTTTGGCATCGGCGTTCCACATCGATGCATAATTGGTCCCACATTTTTCATTTATGCCTTTGATGCAGTCTTTTCTGAAATAAACAATACTTTATCTGGTATAGAGATAGTTGTTGGTAGCCGCTTTGTTGACTATGAATATGCTGGCGGTTATGTTCTAATTGAAGGATACTTGGATTTTCATGGAGCCACAAATTGTGCTCAAGGTATGTCCGTTCGTTATGGTCTAAAACCACACGCCTCGAAATCGGACGTTATGGCCAAATTTGATCTGAGCGCTCGGATCGTGTAAAATGGTTCCCTGCTGGCAGTCGTCAACGAATTCGATCACTTAGGATCTCTGTTTACATTAGACGGATCGGCTTTTGTCGAGCTATCCATAAGTAGTGGCTTTGTTGCAGTTGCCTCTGGCAAATTTTGGAGACCACTATGTTATCGCCCGTCTGCTTCTTTAAGCATTCAATCTAGTTGTTAACTATTAATTGCTATATCAGCCACTTAATCACGATAATCTGTACTTTCACTCTTTACTATATATATTTTTTATCGATTTATTAGTGTGCCTTTAAAACATATTTTTGGTCTTATAAAATCCTCGGTGGATTAGTATTGACACAAGTCTAATGTCTTTCTTTAAACTGTGTGTAAATAGGTCAATTTCAACGAGATTGCCACACTGGCTTCATTAATATGTTAAATTTGTGGTATTTTAAATATTGGTCTAGAAAATAGGGATCTAAACTTCGTCTTCAGATCAAGTATACTGAGTGTGAATCAATTACCAAGTGCGCAATACATGGTTCTATAGCGTGATGCATACATCAAGAAACAATCCTTTAAAGATATTCTTTGACCCATCTAGGCCTTCGTTTATATATTTATGCATTTATGTGTATATGCATGCATGAATGTATGTATGTTCGTAAGAATGTATGTTTGTATGTATGCATATATTTATGTATGAGTCTATGTATATATACATGCGTCAATGAAAATGTATATATGTATAAATGTATGCACGTATGTATGTGTATATGTATGTATGTGCGTATGTAGGAATATATAATTATTTTCATATATCTATGTATGTGTGCATGTATATATTTATTTATGTATGTTTGTAGGTATTTATGCCTATTTGTATGCATGTATTTATTTATGTGCATATTTATTTATATATGTATAAAAATATGTATGTACGTATGTATATATGCATGAATGTATGGATACGTTTATGTTTATATGTGTTTATGTGTGTATGTTTGTATGCATTTGGTTATTTATATATAAATGGTTGGATGTAGGTATGTATGTTTATTTATATTTATCTATGTCTTTAGTTATGTATGTATGTACGAATGTATGTATTTATGTAGGTTTTTATACATGCATGTGCGTTTGGACGCACGAACGTGTATGTGTACGTATGTATGTGTGTGCGGGTGTATTGAATATATTAACTCGTATGTATGTTGTTTCTAAAAGCAATAGAACAGTCCTTGCGAAATATTTCCAATGAACGTATGATCTGTTAATAATTTTGTGTTAGTCACAACGCGAATCGGATTATTATACTGTACCCAGTATTACAAAAAGTTATTTTCTTTAATCCTAACATTTTTAGCCAAATTTCTTATTTCTACGCGTTAATTTGCACCCAAGTCAACATTTTTTCTGGAGGGTTGTGTGCTTTTTGTGGTAAATAATCTTAGTAGTAGTAAAAATTGCCTGGACTTTGATGGGAGATGTCCAGTTTACACTCTTCTGTAGCAGTGCTTGCCGCGATTGGCTGAACATATCTCGCTAGTGACTGACAAGTTGGCTTGTTATCCTAATGTCTCCTGAAATGACTGGTTGGTTGGCATTTTGTTATTTTCCTGATATACTTGTTTTAGGGCCTATCAAGTCTTCATAATTTTGGCTGCCTATAAGCAATTAATTTAATGAAAATAACTAAATAAATTTATTCCTTGCATAAAAGCAATAGAAACAAACTTGTTACCGATGGTATTCTTTTAGGTTTTTGTTTCTTCGGTAGATGTCTAATCAGACTATATGTAAAAATAAAAATGTATAGATATACATTTATGCTACAACTGACTATTCTTTAAATCACGTTTGCGAGCTTGAAATAAACACCAATCCCATTGTTTTTAACCAGTCGTCGAACAACATAACAAAACTACCGCCAGCCGCAACGCACTGACGCGTTTCGACCTTCCTTGATCATTATCAGAGTACGACGGCAAACTGACTATCGAGGATCAAACCGCATTGAATATATATGGAAATCAAATTTAGATATGCGGCTCTCACCTCTAGCAGTCTCGCATACATTGAACTTGACTGGAAATGTCGGCTGCACAATTTCTATGCAGTCACGAACATTAACTGTTTGTAGCTTTCGCCACATATACATATATAGGCAATACAATTTAACAATAATTGTTTGCGCGGGTGGTGTTAACATTCTTTAAATCAAGTTTGCGAGCTTGAAATAAACACCAATCCCATTTTATTTAACCAGTCGTCGAACATAACAAAACTACCGCCAGCCGCAACGCACTGACGCGTTTCGACCTTCCTTGATCATACAACTGACTATGTTTCTCAGCTCTTTTGGTCGAAAATATAGCCATAACCGACAATAGCATTAACCTTGTTGGTATTAAAGGTGTACACTCTGAATTTTTGTGGTGGTCAAATGGGTACATGGAAGTCTCATATTTAGCCATGACAGCATCCATAAGCTACAATGCCAACTGGAGTGAAATAACAACCATGATTTTTTCTGCGGACACACAGCTCCCATTTTTAGCACAAAAACGATCTAGTGGAGCTGACTGGGAATTTTGTTTACATGATCTCAGTATCTTTTGAGCTCTGTGAAAAGCATTTAAATATTCGTATATATATCTAGTGGAGCTGACTGGGAATTTTGTTTCCATGATCTCAGTATCTTTTGAGCTCTGTGAAAAGCATTTAAATATTCGTATATATATATATATATATATATATATATATATATATATATATATATATATATATACCTATACTACTCTCGAACTGTAATACATAGGGTACTAGTTGTCAAAAGGAAAATTAAACGACCTTTAGTGTTTAAAGCAGCTGCATTGTTAATGATAGTATGATATCAGCCATTATCATTAACAGGCCTGTCTAATAAACAAAGTTCAATAATAATGATTATATAATTATGTAAGAAATGTATATATATATATATATATATATATATATATATATATATATATATATATATTCATACATATAAACAATTTCAAGTCATATTTAAAATTTGTTTTTGACGAGGTGGGACCTATATGGAATATCTAAACACCTATAATCCTAACTGTCCACTACCAATCTGTCATTATTTAACGGACACCATGCTTCCTGGGGAAGTTATATTTATTTGAATTCTAATGACAGGATATTGATTTTATTTTTCGTGTTAATATAAACTAAACGTTGCATTAGGCAGCAATGTCAGTTCATGCACTATACCGGTTTCATCATTGTTTGGAACTCTGTTCAGTACTGTCCAGAATTTGCCGCTAATGAGACTAACCGTGAAAAATTTGCTTCGGAGTCCGAAAGTATACACTGCGCCACCAGTGCCGTGTACTACACGCAATTTGAATTCGTATACCAACTTATGTTACTGGTTGGCCTCTGCTTCAGGCAGAACCTAGATGTAATCTTTTAAGACCTGAAATTCTAAAGCGCCATCCGTCCGTGGCAAATTCTGAGCAGTACTTGAAAAGATCCCAATTAGGACGAAACCGATCTCAGAATCCGAAATAAATGTGTCCCGGTTCTAAAACCCGCCAGCGGAAAATTCTAGCAAATACGTGAAGTGTTCCCAATACGGACTAACCCGGTCTACTGGATTGAATTGCCTTTGTTACCTAATGAACTGTATAGTTTATACTACTCTATAAAGCAGATACCGTGCAAGACGCTGGCTAGCTAGAACTTTCGATTTAAAGTGATAGACACTTAGGTACATTTGAAGTGAGTACTTATTAAAAATAACTTCTGGTTAAGCGAAAAATTTAATGCTATTTGCAGCTCAGGTGGCGAAAGAATTGAGCATCATCATTATTTATGAACATTCCACTGGAAAATAGATAACTATTTTATGCGGCCTGATTACAAATGAGTTAAAAGATTTTTCCAATAAATACTAATGATACCAAATACCTCATATTATTATGTATAAAACTTGCAATTTATATTTGCGCTGGTTCAACGGTGTAGCTATGCACCTCTCCTGACAGATGTATGCATGAACTATCTTTAGCAAACGAGCCTGAAAATATAATTGACATGAAGTATGTAGATAATCTACTATTGTTCATCACAGAAGCAGTAGACGCAGCCGAAATCAAAATACAATCCAATGAAGCCGATCCGGAGATCACATTCACTCTTGACTTAGAAAAATACAGCAATTTTCCCTTCTTGGACATCCAACTCACTCGATAAGAAATTGGTGATTTTACTCTTGCAATATATAGTAAATCTACCTTCATTGGGCAATACATTCAATACAACAGTAGTATGCTACAGGTTCGCAAAAGAAACTTAATTAACAACCTAGCAAATAGAATCAGAAATGTCTACTCTGAGCGCGAGATCGTAAAATAGCTAGTATTAAGTGTTGCGCACCAAGTGAGAATTAATTCAAATACAATCAAATGGGTTAAACAATGTAGACATGCACGGAGGATATAATCTCGTGTGCACATTTATTTCGTGCTTACTGGTGACTCATCAACAAGGAAAAAGACTTGTCCTCATCTCCATAATAAAACGAAACAAAACGTATGAAATTTAAATATTGTGATTTGCGAAGAAGTATTCTCGGAATAATCCAGCTCATTTTTATAATAAACATGCACTTTACTTTACACAGTTCACTTAGGTGGGGGAAATAAACATTTGTAGAACTGCCTTACATTGATTCATTTCCACTTCAAGCTGCACGAAGAATATTTCTCTTTGATTGATGGTTTGCGACTGGTCCCATCACTCAGAAGTCTTCAATACATGTAATGTCCATTGAAAATGTTGGAGCTTAAACCAATAGCGATTGTCTTACTGTTAAGATACGTACACTTAATGAGTGGTAAAGAATCAATTTTTTGTAGACCTACAAGTGCTATTCTGCTACTCGCAGAAGTAAATTGCGCAATGGGTACATTATGTGATATCATTACAAAAACCAACTTTTAGACATATTTTGTTATAAAATGACTTTTTTCCTAAAAAATATAGTATGTAATATTCAAAGGCAATTGACTTCATACAGTTTATACTTATGTATAAAATGTGGTGGCTAATCGTTAATGATAAGATTATTACGCCTCACTATGGTAGCATAAAACTTTCCTGGTCTAAAGGGATACAGCCGCCATCTCGTTATGCGTGTAGCCACGATTTCGGTTTAATCGCGCAGTAGCTCTAAGTGTCAAATAAGTAGTAACGGAATAAGTTTAAGTGTGTCAGACACAAAGGGCATGCTTTGGCCACTGGCATTTAAGCAGATAGTGCATCGGTGATACGCATGAAAAACGAGTCGCCTTATCTGCTAAGTCGTGCAGGATGGATAAGCGAATTCAGGCTATTGCAGACACCTTTATCTCCGATTATGCCTGTTTTCCTTCTCTTTTCTCTGCTCGATTTAACGACGATATTTTATATTGTATGAATGTGATGGATGTTGATCACATAGCTGATTCCAACGTCGGATTGCCAAATATCAAAAAAGTTAAATTACCATTCATTTTACCTAAATTAGGCTTTAAAGTCACTGCATTTAATGTGCGAATATTGAAACAAGCTTGCCAAGAAGCTCTCTCGCGTACGTTGTATAAATTATAAATCGATATATCTTGTGTATATCAAACCAGAATGTAATATTTTACGTGCACTATAAAACTGATTGCACCTCCCTTTTCTAAATGTTATTGACTTTGAACCTCTTTACGGAGCCTCGTCAAGCCGGTCAATGCGGCATCGGTATTGTCCTGAGCTCATGAGCGAAAGCTTGTTTAACTGAATGGATCCCTGTAAACAGTCTATTTTCTGGGGCACGCTTCAAGAAATCTACTAAAAGCAATACCAGTAACCTTAATCAACAGTGCCTTTTCGTTGTACCTGCATTTTTCACTAATCGCAGAACGTTCAACAGCCAGAACGCTTTTTACTCCGACCTAAGCTCTTTACTAAGTAGATCAAGATGTTCAGTTATAGTCTTGGATATGAGCAACATGACTGCTCAAGTTAGGCGCTTAAGCGACGCAGAATTTCATTTAGTTGGTGATTTAAAAACTTAAGGTTTAATGCACAACAATAATGGTGAACGACTGTTGGATAGCTGCGCGAACACAGATCATACTTAAGTAGCACAAACTTCAGACGTACATTAACAACGTCTAATAACCGAAAAAATGTGCCGTCTTGTAGGTTGGCTGAAAACTTAAAAGATAAATTTTTTTGGGCCCGTTTGGCCCTCCCGATCCCTGAAACTATGCTTGTATCAGCAGTTTCGAATAACCATCATAGTTCGAAATACGAAATTCAATCTTATCTCTTAAACTTATCAATGCCGCGTTTTGCGTACGCGGGTAATAGCTGTACACGGGCAGTTACACAAAGATCCGATTTGTCACTATTTCCAATTTTGTTTTGTCTTTGATCGGGTTGACTCATTTTTACTTCAATTGGAAATGCGGTTCTATCACATCTTTGTTTACTGGCGACGTTTCGGTGCCTACTTTCCAGCACCATCATCAGGCAACACAACACTGATCACAATAGCAGATTTAAGCAAATGTGGTAACCTCGTTCCAAAACCATTCTATTTATATATATATTTGACTCAACACTATTTTAATCATAGAATTTGTCTCAGTAACTAAACTCAATATATAACTTTTTATAATTAGCAGACCAATCATTACCTCACCTATACCTCATCTCATCTCGTATGCAGAATATTTTAGGGGAGAGAGACAGTATCGAACCTTTTGTTATTTGTTATAACTGTATTGCTACTATGTCACGGTAATCAAAATTTAAAAATGCTAAAACTAAAACCTTGACTAGCATATACTGTATTTTATTTAAAACCGGGAACTCTAATGTATACAATGGTGTGTGAGGTATTGCGCACATAGCAACAAATTAGTTCAAATATGGAGCAGCAAGTAACGTAGATGGATGGAGAGTGAATGTTATATCGACACTTAGGTGAACGATTAAAGAGAGAAAGATAGAGATAGCCTGGACAACTAACGTTTTTCAAAAAGCTAATCATAAGCACATTGCGAAGTTAATCAACTATTGGAAC